>VWZN01011483.1:0-80192 GCA_013396955.1 Regulus satrapa | reverse complement strand
AAAAAAAAAAAAAAAAAAAGTGAAATTTTAATTTATGATGTCCAAAATCTGTGAAAAGAATTTCCCTCTTTTCCTGCCCAAGCCAAAAAGAAAGGGGAAAAAAAGCCCAAATCAAAATAGTTTTTATAAGTGTCATAAGTGCTTCTTGTGCTAAAAACAAAAGCAATTCTGTCTGAAAAACTGAGCTGCTCATGACATTTGTTTATGGATCTCTAACTTTTCACATAGTAAAAAGCACCTACCTTATCTTGCATCTTCCTCCATTTCCATGTCATTTGATCAGTGTTTCCTTGCTGCCACCACTTCTGTCTAGGTGTTAAGGATTGCGACATGTGAAAGTCCTTTTTGGCATTACTGAGGAAGTGTATATGTGTGTGAAAACAGGAGAGACAGCCTAAAGTCAGACCAGGCCCAGGTATGTAGTCTTGAGAAAAACCTAGACAGAATTCCTCTGGGTGAAAAAAGAAGGCTGGATCTGTAAGAAGAGAAATGCGACCTGTTGGTTTTGGTCTGGAAAAAAACCCAAAAAAACCCAAAAAACAAAACAAAAAAACCCCAACACACAAAACCCCAAAACCAACAAAAATTACTAATTTTTAAAAGCAAATTTCCAAAGGACTTTCTGTGATACTTCAGACAGGAACATTTTGGGGCTACACTGATGGTCAAAAAATGCAGAGACACAAATGCTGGAAGGATTTGTCTCAGAGGTGTGGTAAGAAGGAACCCACAGTGTGCTACCAACCCCTGAATTTTCTTTATCCAGCAGAAGCACTGTGATCACAGTCACTGAATATTCATGATAGTTGCTGGGTCTTGCAATTTTTTTAGAGGTCATGAAACTATTCTTCCTTAGAAAGGAAGAACTGCTGAGAAAACAAACTTTCCCATAATTCAGAATTGTTGTCTGATGAGCCAGGCTGCTGTTTATTGCTGTCTGACTCCTGTTGTGTCCAGGGAAAATGCCTTTTCTCTTTGCTAATACATACCAAGGCATCTACAGTGATACTGGATGTTGACACTAATTTCTCTTTAGTGACTTTGACTCCACTTTAAATTTTACCTGCCAGCCTACAAGAGGATTATTTTTCTCCATTTCTCCTTTTTGTTGTTTACTCTTTGCTTTCTGATTCGTATGTAATTTTCTTTGTGAATCCATGGATGAGTAGGTAGATGTACAGTCCTTGCCTTTTCCTATGGAAAAACCCAGAAAATCATGGATGAACTATGAGGATTTGCCTTTTCTGGGCAATGTTTAGCAGACAAAACACAGCAAACAACATTTATGTTGAGGTCATTACTTTTGACATGGTTTTTACTCTTTCTCTGTGACATCACGGCACCATCAAACATATTTGTTGCTTCAGAATGTGTGCAAAGTAAATATTTTTTACTGGGGGAAATATTCTACTTTCAAATTGCACATCCTCCAGGATCAGTGAAATAGAAGTTCTTCCCCTTTGACTTTGGAAATACCTTTGAAATCTGTTTTTAATGCTTTCCTGTGAGTAACAGGTTTCTGTGATTGCACTGTTTCTCTCTGTCAGGCTTTTGTTGGCCAACATCTGCTTAACATGGCAGAGATGTGGAAATCTCAAGACAGATAGATACCTGGGGATTCTGTGAAAATGCCGAGTGGATGGAAATCAGTACCTGAACTGAAAGCTTTTGATAAATTGAGATTTATCTCAGGATTGGCTGCCACATGCATTGGCTGACATGTGCTAAGCGTGGCTCTCAACCGTCTCGGTCTCTTTACAGAAATGTGGCAGAGCTTGTGGGTACGTAGAGGTGTGACATTGGAGAGGTTTTGGGGGACAGAAGGGCAGCCAGCAGTGGGACCCTTGTGCTGCTTATGGAAACAGTAGTTTTTGAACATACATGGAAATAGCTTTGCAGTATATTGTAAAGTTTTGTCACATTATTAGTGATTTGCTGCCTATTTGTTCAGGTTTTTTTTTTTTCCCCCATTGTTTTCCCCTGCCTTTCAGCCCAGTTCTTGTTTAAACCTGCAAATATTATTTCTCCCTTCTTCACTTTAAACAGTCTTGAAGCCAGATGAGATAATGTGGAAAGCAAACTCCTTTCAAATAATCTGTGAAGATGTGTCTGGAAAGTATCAGTGACTATGGCTGTCTAGTGTTACAGCACAGCTGATGTCAAGCAGAGAGGATAGCAACTATATTTAATCATAAATGTGGATATTTTATTTAGACAGGTGTTCCAAATTTTGAAGTGACATTAACCTGTGTTAAAATATACATACATACATACATATATATAACAAAGTGGACACCAACCTACCCTATATCAACAGGGTCCAAAAGCAGGGGGGAAAAAAGAGGAATATATATATATATATATATATATATATATGCTTTTTTAAAAATGCCCTGCCTGTAAATACTTCTTTTTATCTTCCTTATGAAAGTAACAAATAGGTGACTGTCATAAATACTAGCAGTCAGTGCAAACATATTTTGGAAAGGATCCTGGACACACAGAGGATTAGTCCACTACGGACTGAGGAAAAAAAGCGATTTGTAATTTGGGACCCTGTCTTCTTCAAACAGAGGTTTGGTGCATCTGAATGCCCTACCAAGCTCGAGATTCACACACTAATGCACTAACACATGCCCACCTGTGTGTTACCAGTGCTTCCCCTACAGTCCAAGGAGAGCTAATCAATACAGCCATTGGGACTGATCGAGAGGAAAGGTTATGCATTCCATTCCGCACCAAATGGCTGGGGCCTCAATTCTGTTGTTGCAACATATGTATCTTATACTGCTTGAACCAATCCCGGGAATCTGAGGCACCTGCATGGACCTTATAGATGTGAGATGTCTGACTTGAGACAACTGCATTGCATCCCTACATCTGCTTGCCGAACTGTTCTTCCGCTCTCCTTGGTTTTACTGATTACATTTCCACTTAAACAAATTGTGGCCGCTTCTGCAGGTATCTACTTCGGAATGTCTGAATGTGGAGCAGATTCCTACATTCAAATCCCAGCGCTCTAAGCCAAAGGCTTAATGAATTTACTCCAGTCTTTTTGAACCTTTTTTATGACCACAGAAGGAGATCTTAAATTAGCAAGTCTCAAACTGTCTAGAGCTTCATACTGCAAAGCCAACACTTCAAACAATACCTATGTAGCACTCAGATGTTTGTAGGAATGAAGTAATATGAGGATCCGCTGAGAGCCAGCAAGCTTCACGTGTGAGCCCTCTGAGTCTCTGCCAGTGGGAGCCAAATTTAAGAGATGTTAGATGGATCAGTTCTGCACATAAAATAGTTTGCACTTAAGCACTATTTTGATTGTTTCTATGGATTCAAATCTGGATAATTACCATTTCTCTGCCATATGCTTCTGCTGTTGATGTGTATACCTGTTCTCTGTATTTGCGCACTCATTTCCCTCTCGTTTTTCTTACAACCATAGAATTTGCTTTCTGCTTTGTTATCCTGGAGATGCTCTACATAAGATAGCTACCTTAAGCCATTTTGGCTAAGAGTAAGAAGTTATGCTACAGCAAACTGTCAGAGTGGGAATGAGGAGAATGAGCTTTTAATGACAAGCATTAAAAACCCTCACAAGAATATACAAGGATTACTTGAGGGGACATGAGATAGTACTAAATTATCAATGCTGGCTTTGGGATTAAAAAAAAAACTTCTACTGTCTTTCTTATTTATGAAGAATGAAACTGTGACCTGGGCAGCACTTAAACATGGTCTTTGTGTACATGCTATGAAATCCTGTCACAAGCAAAGTCAATGGGCATCTTATCATTTATTTTTAAAGAAAACATGACAGCACCTGACTGCCATGGCCTTTATGCATCATGTACTTCCTAGGAGGCTTTGTGTTTTCTAATTCTTCATAAGGCATTACTGGCACAAGCTGCTTGTAACAGGACAAGCAGCAGGGCTAAGAGATGCCTTACAAAGAAATCAAAGTACAGGGAGTCTCTCAGCATCTGGAACCAAATACAATCAGCAAAAGCCTGTGGCAATCTGCAGAAGGTTTAGTAGGTGAGACATTTAAGGGACATGTGAAGATTGATTTGGTCGGTATTTTCACCCTTTTCCTTTTATCTCTGACACTTTTCTCTCTTGCATGGGGTAGAGAGAAAGAATAAGTGGTGGCACACCTCCACATGGACAACACAGGGAAGTAGATGTTCATTATTAAAATTGTTGACTGACTTTTGGAAAAGGACTTAGGTCTGGATGTCTGGATGTTTTTCTCCCCTTGCTTAAGACTCCTTTTTTTTTTTTTTTTTTTTTTTTTTTTTTTTTTTTTTTTTTTTTTTTTTTTTTTTTTTTTTTTTTTTTTGTGTGTGTGTGTCTGTTTGTTTGCTTGTTCTACATTGCTCCTTGGTTGGTGAGATAATTAAATATTTTTTTTTTTACAATCCACGTGTTGGAATATGTTACTTTCAGAGAAAAACCCTTTCAAGTAAGCTAGAGAAAAGTCAAAGAGCCTAATATCACTAGCTGCTTTTGTAAATGTAGACCTCTACCCCTTAGAAAAAAATGGCTGTAAACAACTTGTAGGAATGGACACCAATGGTCCTGACGTGAGGAACGCGGGGTTTCCATCCCTATTGCACCCGATGTGACCAATCAGAAAGCAAAGGCAAGAACGGACGTGGTATAATTTTTTTTTTCCTTTAGCAACTACTGTATGAAGCCTTTCCTCCCTCCACCTTCGTAGGAGAAACAGAGATGCTGGGGAGCCTAGGGTTATCTCAGGGCAACTGCTCCCTCTGCAGGAATAAAGCTGGAGGGATCCAGTCCTCAGGGCGGGGCGAGAAGCCGTGTAGCGTGCACCGAAACTCGAGCGAGCGCGGGGGGACCAAGCGCGGGGCGACGAGTGACAGTGACATGACCAACAGATGTTGTACCTGCAGGTTGCCCGTGCAATCTCAGAATTTGCTGGAGGTGAGGTCTGAGCCTCTGTGAACAGCAAGTCTGTGTGAAGGGGAGGCGGGCAGAGACAGCTGTATTCAAAAGTCACCCTAATACGGATTATTACATGTTGCTCTGCTCCTTTCTGCTTCGCCCAGCCACACAGGTCCCTGAAGTCTGCTGAGTGGTATTTTATCTGTCCTGGGAAAGATTTTATTAGAGCATTTCAAGAGCTGATGACTTTGGCTGCTAAGTCAGGGTGAGCTGTGTTTTACTGAACTCAGGCATTGCGTGTAGCTGTTAATCCCTGAACGTGGTCTCATGCTTTCCACCCCGATCTGCTAAAAATAATTCAGAGTTGGCCCAGTCTGGCTATTTCAAGTCAGTTGTTGGACATAAGCATGTTTCTCTTTTTTATAGAGATTGTCTGGGCAGAAGTCTGTGCTTTTTATATTGTCTATGTAAAAATAGTTCATGGGTGTTTTATGATCCATTTGATACTAAAATTATATTTAATATGGAATTTTAATTTTACAGCATGGAGCAGAAGCTTTGCATCTCCTCAGTTTTGTTAATAAACATTATATGAACTTCATGAATGTATCTCTAGAGTATATATTAAAAGTCCAAACATATAAATGAACCAGATTTTTTTTTAATCCCTAAATACTTGTTTGCGTACTTTACTATTTAAGTACTACACATACAGTCTTCCATACAAACCAAGATAGAAATGGGTTTTGTCTACAGATTTGTTTCCAATCTTCTGGTTTCATCAGATATTAGGAATTTTTCCATATGATTTGCTGAATAGTAGCTGTTCTAGATTCTGTTCTGTACTATATTCTCCTATTGCTCATGAAAGTAGACTAAATAAATGCAATCATGTTTTCTGGCCTTGACTATAGGTGGGAGTTTAAAAAAAAAAAAAAAACAAAAACAAAAAACCCTAACTAGTACACACCATTGACCCCGAATGTTTGTCTATGAAGTTATTTTTACAAAAAGGATTATATGTTTTATCAGTTTCTGATTTTGATATACTGAATAATTAAACATATTAACTCACTGGTGGCTATTCAGAAAAATAATTTTTTGAGGAAAAAAAAATGAGCAATTTGACTGTTTTATCTGAGTTTAGGAAAGGAAGCTGAGAGCTGATGTTTGGGATCTTGTGAAAGTATTCCCAACATTTACAGTAAGAACATTTTACTAACTTAATTTAAGTCAAAAGCTGAAATTCCCAGTAGAGCCATGGAAAGAGTTAACTCCAGAGAGTAATTTGAACCATTGAGGTGACATATACATTTGCCTCCCTCTTTAGATGCTTTCCAGATGCTTTTCTTCCTTCCCTCATTGAGGAGTCAGGAGTCTGCAGTTCAGCTTTTAATGCTAGATGATACAATGTCAGGAGACATTTCTGAGAGACATTGGACAGTGGACAAACAGTATCACTCTACTCATGATTCACAAGGGCAGGCTGCTATTGCTCCTTTTCCCCCTGAAAAGGGAAGTACAAATACAATAAATTGTGTTTTAAGAGCTTTTGAAAGAGTATATATGTATATAATTATGCATACATAGAACTACCGCTGCAGAAATATTAGACTGGAGGGAAAATGAGCACTAGCATTTTTGAGGCAATCCACAACATGGAATTATTTTCATAAATTATCCAGACTCCAACTTACAATGAATATGGAAAAAAATGTCTTTTCTTCTTGGAGAGATTTCTTTAAATACATCATTGAAGGAGATCAGAGCGTAAGCAGTGACTTTTCTGTTTCTCATTCATTTTCCCCCTTGGTACAGAGTACTGAAGAAGGCCTCAAGTAATCCCAGTCATAGCAAACCCAGCAGCTAAATGAGTGGCTTCACCACAAGTTACTTGTTTTTTTGTTAGGGCACTTGAAAATGGATGAGAAGCACACAAAGGGATTTGCTGTATTTGTGAACATGCAGAAGGAACTGCTTACACTGGTGGGTTGGAGCACTTGATCTGCTTTTAGTTTTCCACTTCAAAGCACTCATCACCACCATTAAATACAGTGATTTCAATTGCTGCTCTGGCTGTAAGATCCTGGATATCTCCTTCATCTCCTTCCCCATCTCTTTCTTGAGATTTCTCCTTTAGGTGCTAAGGCTTGAGATACAGCAAATCTTTGAGATGACTGCAAATCTTTTCATTGATTTGAGTAAAGCTGAAATCAACATCTTAACTCAGCAAGACTGAAGATATTAAACAGCTCTTTACTCTCCAGGTAGTGGACAGCTTGTTTTCTTTACCTCCATTTTCCTCATTTTAGATATTAAAATAACGTGTCTTATTGATTAATGTAAGTTTTATCTTCAGGTCCTGTGTCTGAGGAAGCTTAGGCTCCCCCAATGCTAAGTTATTATTTAATAACTTTAATATGTTATTAGATTACATATTTAAGCAAATATGTTATTTGCTTAAAGCCCATCTATTTCTGTAGATTTCTTAAAGGAAAGCCAGCCATACACTTACCTCTTTTCTGAAGCCTAACTCTGTGAGACAGAATTCTGAGAGAATAAATCTGAGTTTAAAAGTTTCCTTTAAATCCTTGTCATAACCCACCTTATCCAATTTTGAACAAATCTGATTTTTAATGAATTCTCCTTGTTTAGGCACTGGCTGTCTATGAGTGAACTTTCTGACGGCTGATGGGGAATAGTGGGATATCTCTCTGCTTTACTGTGAGCCTTCTTGAAAACAGCTTTGCAGCAGAAAGAGAGTATTTTTTGTCTTCCTGCTTTTTCTGGCTGATTTTAAGGCAGTCTGTCTCTGCATGTTTTTTGTGCAGCCTTAGTAACAGTGTATTTATTTTCCTCAATCTATTTGCTTTATTTCCAGTGGTGGGGTTTAAACATTGTCTAGGGTGAGAGGGGGACCTCCATGCAAGGTCTGCAAAAGGAAACTAAGGAAAGCAGTGGGTTTAAATCTAGACTGCAGTTGTTTGTCACTTTTTGGAAATCTTTTCACAATCAACATTTGAGGAAAATTTCAAACCACCGCTCAGTGTAATACTCGTGTTACATCCATGTTTTTTGCATGGGTAGGGATGACGTAAAAACCTAACAAGCAATTGCTTATGCTCTGAATTTTTCTGCTCAGAGCTGGACTTTCATCCTTCTGTCCTAGAAGGGTATGCAACAATTTTTTTCTGCTAAACACTAGTACCAAGCTAGGGATTAATTTCTGCTGGATACAGATGTGGGGGAAATGGGTGGGACATAAACATGAAAACAACTATCTTGATCCACCTGCAGAGTATATATTCGCTTCTTATTACAGTGAATTTTAGGACATAAAGTGTATACTGGCACTTTTTTTGAATATCAGCTGCAAAACTAATGTCATCCATATTCAGCAATCTGAATCTCCATTGGATTTCTTTCAGCATAATAAATTGACCATAGTTGCACTAAGCCTAAGAACCATTTAAGAACCTCTTCAGCATGTAAAATAATTCATGCTGGTGTTATGTTTCATATGGTTTTGCTTTGTAAATGATTTGGATGGTTTGGATTTCTGATGTGTCCTTGGCTATTGCTGAGAATTGAATACAGGGTGATTTAAACTGCTCTCCTACTGAATTCACTGTACTATCTAGGCTGTAATTCATGCCACTGACCATTCTGCATTAAGTAAATACACAAAGTTATGTGGAGGATCAGAGCTGGGAGCTGAAGGTGTGTGAGAAAGCGTCTTTACAGGCTGCCAGACAACAGTCTAGTGTCAAAAAAGTAGTATCCTGCTGTATTGGCTTGTCTATTGCTCTGCTTAATATAAACATATTGGAGGTGTTTTCCGTTTGTTCTGCATGGGATCAAAAGGCAGGAGAGACTGGAAAAGCAAAATTATCATTGCACACCTTTTTGTTTTGCAGAGGTCCAAAGCTCTTAAGCTGCTGTCAGAGCAGAGAAGAACCATTTGTTAAATATCTATATGTCTCAGCTGCCATCATAACTACTGCAAATATCAGTACTATGGCCTTGAGGTGAAATAGGAGCAAAGATTGAATGGTATTTATGAAATTATTTATTTTTCACTGGTTGGTTTTTGTTTTTTGTTTTTTGTTTTTTTTTTTTTTGGAAGATGATGAACAGCAACAGCCAGAACAGCACTTCTCTAAATTAAAGCAAGGCTACCAGCAGAATAATTTCCCTACTTTGTACTGTAAAATCTAGATTGATAAAGTATGTACTGATTTGAGTTATTTTGCTTAGTATATAGTCCTTGCATTTTAAAATTTGCTTATGGTTCATTAGTCTGGCATTTAAGACAGAAGATTTAATGAATTAGGTGCTAAGGCCTGCAAGTTCCTTGAGGAGTAACACTTTCATAGCACTTGCCATAATGTATAATTTACTAGTCTACATCAAACTGTGAGCAGGAAAGTTTTGAGAAGAGATTTGGGAAGCTTCAAAAGTTTTCTGCGTTCGATTTTATGTCTACATTAATCCATCTGAAAGCTGTCTTCTTCTAAACCCAGTCTTAAAGTAGGGAAAGATTATGAAGTTTCATGCAATTTCAAAACTATTGCTGAAAAAGTTTTATTTAATTTTCTTTCAATGTTTGCATTGTAAAACCCCACTGTCTCTTGAGAGGAAAAAAAAAAAAAAAAAGAGTGCAAGTACCCAGTTACATATTCTTCTCCACTCAGCCTTTTGATCTCGTCTGCCTTTACCATTTTCAAAGTGCTCCAAGAGGCACACTTGAGACTGGGATCTCAGTTCTTCTGGCATTTAAAACAACTTTTCTCCATTTAAGTAATTTAGTATGTATCGACATAGCAGAACAGAGTTTAGTCCTTTGTGTATCTGTTTCTTTTTGGGTTTTCTGTTAAATCAAGAGCTGACAGGATGAGTGCCTAAGTTCCCTCACCAAGGAGAAAAAAAGGAAGTGAATTGAAGTCAGGGGATTGAAGTGAATGACAGGTGAGCGAGATAAGTCAGAAATAGCAGTTAAACTGAGTGACAGGGGAAGATTAAAAGATATAACTGAAGGCAACTGCCAACAACCCATAGAATCATGGACACAAGATGGTGCAGAAGAAAGGAATTTTGGAGTAGAAATCAATTCAGACAAGATGAGAGTAAAAGGGAACTGCTATAACATTTCAGTATTTTTTCCAATAGGAAAAAATTTAACATTTTAATACTTGATGTGGAAAGAGAGAATAGAACAAATAAGATTTTCTCTGACAAACAAAAAAGAAAAGTGAGAAGGAAGGAAAGTATAGTCTTTGCAATAAAAAGGGGAGTTCAAAGATTAGATATTTTTTCACAGTAAAATGGAATTATAGTCAGTATCATTTGAGGAAGCAGGATTAGGTGTAGTTCAGAGACAGAGGCCTTGGGGGACTACTCAGACCTGATTTCTGATTATCTTCAGTGGTGTAGTGAGTAGAATTCATAAAGCCTTCCTCTTCCCTGTTTTCATTGAGCAGTCAAAGTGTTTCACAAATCCAAATGCAAGATTATATATACACGTTATAGATATACTTTTAGTAGGCAACACATTCCAGTGACACAAGTGCAAAAATTACTAAAAAAAATATGCAAACCAAGAACAGGTGACAGATTTGAGGGAAAACCCTACCCTTCAGCACTCCTTTTCTGCCTAGACCTGACAGCACACTCTAGTTAGAAACAGAATTAGCACTTTTTGGAAGTTGTTGACAGAAGGTGGAGATGATGGGCTACTTATTGACATGCTCACTTAAGCAATTTTCTCAGCATACATCTGGGCACAGGCTGTGGAAGGCCCACACTGGAGCAGGCTAATTCTGAAGGACTGCTACTCATGGAGAAAACTCATGTCTGTGCAGTTTTTACAGGACTGGGTCATATGGAAGGGACTCCCTGCTGGAGTACAGGAAAAGTGTGAGGAGGATGGAGCAGCAGAGAGATGTTACAGACTGACCATAAACCTCATCCTCCTTCCTCCTGCACTGTTTGAAGATGTGGAAGAGGTAGAGATATTGGAATGAATAAATAAAGTTTAGCCTGAAAAAAGATGGGAGCAAGGGGAAGGTGCTTTTAAATTTTGTCTCTGTTTCTCACCATCCAACTCTATATTAATTGGCAATGAATGAAATTAATCTTCCTCAATTCTGTTTTGCTCATTATGGTATTCAATAAACGATCTTCCTGTCTTTATCTCAACACATGGGCTCTTCTATCTCATTTTCTTCTCCATCCTGTTGGGAAGGGGAAGTGGGAGAGAAATTGGATGTGTGCCTGGCAACTGGCCAAGAACAACTCACTACAACTATATTGCCTGCAAATGTTGTGAGCCAAGAGAAGACACAGGGCCAGATCCTTACCTGATGAGACTTGGCAGAGGTAGCTGGATTTCAAGAGTGATTCTGTTGACAGAGATCCCCACCTGTGATTTTTAAGTCTCACACATTGTGCAAACAGTGATATTTAGTTCTTTGGAACAAGCTACATGTAAGAGGATTCAGGAGAAGCAAGTTTGGGGTGTTCTGGTATTTTTTTTATTTTGAAGAAGTAAAGATGTGGAAGGCGAGACCTATTTTTGTTTGCACAACAACCAATCTCAGCTCTTCCCTGTGGCCTCTCCCCTGTGGTAATTAAATTCCCTGAACCATTCTTCTGGCTAAAACCTAATGTCATTTTGGAATTTGCTCTTTTCTGTTTGAACTCAGAATCAACATTGTAGGATACTACTTTTTGAAATGAAGTGCAAACACAAAAGTGAGGAGCAATATTTTTTTATTGTTCAGCCAGAATATCTCTGCCTCCCACCTGCCTTCTTTCAGCTTCTCCATGTGTTCTTTTCCCCTGGAGATTTATGACACCATAAATAGTAACCTTTTGTTAGCTGGCATTGTAATTTTGCTATTGCTAGATTTCTTTAGTTGCTGCATTTCTGTACATGTTAGATAAGTTAATGGCTATTTTTTTTTTTTTTTAACCAATAGAGACCTCTGTAAACTTGAAAGGAGACATATAAAGTGGAGTTGAAAACAGGCCAATCAAATGGAGAGTGCAGACTGCTGCATAAAAGAGTGGCAGCATTTACTGAAAATCCTCCCCTCTTTCTCCGAGTCACTGACCTCATGTGTTACTTTTAAGAGCCGTGGTGGCTCTGGGATGAATTTTCAAGAGCAGCAATTGCATTTTGAATGGGGAAAGCTGCATTTCTTGGTTCACCTCTGGAAGTTGTACTACTAAATAAACCTCCTCTGCACACACATGAGAAGGCACTGTGAAATCCAGATTCACCTAAAACTGAACTTCAGTCACCAATTAGTTTCTGAAATTTCTGACCATTGCCTTTCTGATATTCTTTGCTATGCTCAGCCAAGTGTTATGAGAATATTAACTTTGATAAGTGATACGGAGTGATTTTTTTTGATACTGAAGGGATAAAAAGGACCATGGCAGGATTTTAATCAGAGGGGGAACATCATAGGGCAATGATAGGAGATGTCCAGATCTTAACTGTGTCCTCAGCTTAATAAGAATCACAGAAATGCCTTCAGGAGACTACATGGTCCAAGTAATAGAAATGGATCTGGTCTATTGAACAGAGCACAGTGTATGTGCTTTTAGCATACACATTATTTCCCCAACAGCATTTTAATGTTTCCATGTGTTGAGGCTGTCTCTAGCTGTGTGGATGTTACCCCCAAACTATTTGTTTTACAGTCAAAAAGAGCTGAAAAATGTAACTGGATCCTACCAAAAAAGTGGATTGAGGTAGGGTTTGATTTAGCCACTCTTCGTATGTTAAGAGACTGAACCAGAGGAAATGTTTTCAACCCACTGGAATGAGAGTTTCTTAATTTCTGGTTGCAGGCTAATGGTGATAGGGGTTGTAAATATTACAGTGTTACTTATTTCTGGAGTAACCCAGTGGGATCACTGACCGAATACTGAACTTTTAAATTATGGAAATACCTTTTGAAAAGTATAATTAATGCAAATCTATGTAAATTAGAGTGAAAGTTTAGCCCAAGATGCAAGAATTCCTTTACAACCTTTTGGTTAATTGACTGGATTATCCTCTCAGTTACACTGCAGTAATTTAAGTTTCCCTTCAGTAACTTAAAGCAGGTGTTTGTCTCTGACATGGATGGACCTCCTGTGTGAACAAGGGATTCAGACCTCGAGCTCCTAGTTTTAATAACCATTCCAAGCCCTAATTCTAATTTACCATGCTGAAGCAAACCCAAATCCACCAGAGATAACTCTAGATAATGCTCATACAATTTTTTATTGTTTTTTGCTGAAGAGATGAAAGAGCTCCATGAATTTCTTTAATGAACAACAGGAGATTGTTTCAATAAATGCAAGTCCTGAGTAATTGAACTCAATCAGGGCCTCTTTATAATAGACTTATAAATATATGATCTACCTACAGCACAATCAAAAATTATTAGCTCAGGGAGAACCTTACAATCATATTTCAGTATCATAAGACAGGAGCAAACAGTTCAGAAATTACCACAATGGATCATAGGTAGTAATTAAAAGCTCTAAGCAAACACAATTTTAAAAATTATTCACTGTATGTGATTATCTGACTTCTATTAAAAGTATGTTTGAATCTGTTTGTAAATCCAGACTTTGCAAACTCACCCCATTGCTATGTTTTGGTCAGAAAGAAATTTAGTTGATGGTCTTTGGTGGTGGTTGTCCTTGGCTAGACTCCAGGTGCTCCATAAGCCACTCTATCCCTCCCTCAGCAGAACAGGGGTGGGGAGATGATAAGATGACAAAACTTCCTGGGTCAAGATAAAGGCAGTTTACTAACACAAAATTGAAGGTCATGCTTTCAGAAACAAAGGAAAAACCCCAAAGGTTTTATTCCCTACTTCCCTTCAGCTTCAGCATGCTTTGCAGTTGCTCCAAAAGACAAACGTAATCAGTATCAAATGTCGGCCTTTCCTGCTCCTTTCTCTTAGCTTTTCTATCTGAGCTGACACCATGTGGTGTGGAATACCCCTTGCATCAGTTTGGGTCACTTCTCCTGGCTATGTCCCCTCACAGGATTTTGCCTACTCCCCTCCTACCGGTGAGGGTGAAACACTGGAGAGAGGGCACCGAAGCAGTGCTGGTGCTGCTCAGCAGCGGCCAAAGCCTTGGGGTGTTATCAGCACCTTTCCAGCTAACAGTGCAAAGCTCAGCCCTGGGGAAATGAGCTCCATCTCAGCCAGATGCAGTGCAACTTTACTGATATTCCACCTGTAAAAAACATATAGAGAGGAGATTCCTGCAAATACCACTTTCCAGAAGAATTTATCTAGGTTTCTCAAACATAGCAACCAAAGTCATGTTTATAGCCTTAGCACCAAGACCAAGTTGTGTTGTGGGTGTTCTCTGACTTACTGTATCTTGATTGAGGCAAATGAAAGATTCCTGTGGTTATAGTTCCAAAATGGCTATTCTTAGATATATCAGACATATATTCTCAATTTAATAGGACCTGAAATCATAGTACTATTTCTTCATAAACAGATAGCTGTCAAAATTACGTCACTCACTGCAAAAAAGTTTTTATCTGGCTTCAAGAGAAACATAAGGTACAATGCCTAAAAAAGAAGTATGCAGCATTCAAGGGGGAGAACAACAGGGATTCAGTCCTCAGGGAGGATATTCCTGCATTTCAGATGATTCTCAATATTTTTCCGTTCCAAGTAAATATTAAGATTAGAATATGACTGACTATGCCAGGTAATCCAAATAAGTGTGAAAATGTAGTTCATACTCACACACTTTTAGAGACAAGCCGCTAAAAATCCTGGAGTGGGAAGGTGTCAAAGCTTTAGTTTTGTGACACTGAGAAGTACATGATTTACCAGCCAGGGGCAATGATAAAGCACTGCTAAATTAACAAACAGACGTACACCCACCTCACTGCAGTTCATTCAGGGGTGAGAAAGTAACCAGGAACAGATCTCTGGGGAGGTCCAACAGCCTCCTGCTACCCTCCTTGCCTGCTCCCAAGTTGCTCAATGAGCAGGATTAGCAGCCAGTGAAGACCGACAGAGTCCCTGCTAATGCAGAGCTGCCTCACTATGTGAGACAACAGGACCAGGCACAGGTCTCTGAGGTGGACTGACTTAGAAGGATTAAATGATTTTGCAGCAACATTTTGGGTTTAAGCGGCCCTCAGAAGCTTAAGGGTAGCTAAGAAATAAATACATGTGTGTATCTGTGTCTCTCAAATTACTTTCTTCAACTGTTATAATTCTGCACTTTGTCAGTGTAAAAATCCCCAAGTTTAGGAGCTTTGTGTCATGAACAAGACAAGTGTATTCTTCCCCTGAGCTTTCCTCCAACATTATCCTGTAGAAGTATGTACAAAAATTAGTTTTTTCTAGGATGTCAGAAACCATACAGCTAAGACTCCAATAAAGACTCAAAGATTTTACCTTCTTCTTGTTCCTGTTTATATTCATTTGAAGAATTGCCATCCTATTTATCATCCAGAGCACATAGGGGTTAAATCCTGCTTTATTTTTTGAGAGAGTCATGTGAAATAGATATACTTAAAGATAAAGATGATACTGGAATATATTTCATGTACTTATCATATATGATTAAGGTATTGGTATTCTTTTCCTTTTGCATTTTAACTCATAAAACATCTCTGGTCTGTATTGCCAATATTTGGGGGTTTCGGGACAGAATTTTGTCTTCTTCATAAATTCCCAATTAATGCAGGGTTTTTGGGGGTTTTTTTGTTTTAAAAATCCATAGAACTTCACAGAATTTAAAGGAATCCTCTTGATCTGTAGGACCTAGTCAGGTCGTGCTGGGATTGAATCCTTTCATAAACATTTCCTTTTCAAGCAGGGCTTCATAACCTTGGGTGCAGAAACCTTAAACTGGACACCCAACTGTGATTTATACATCCTGCCAGCTCCTTTTAGTTTCTGTGGAGTGAAACAGATTTTTTAAGAGGGCAAATTGTAAGATCTGTGTTATATTTTCCCAGAAGACATTCTTTGTCATCCTAATAAAGATATCAGAGAGTATTTGGAAGAAGTCTTGCTTTTCTCCATGAGCTACAGAGATAGTTGATACATAAACTATTATTTGCTCTTCCTTTAGACATTTGAAAGTGAAAAAATCTGTGTCAGCAGATATGAAAATTTGCAAATTTTGCCTAATTTAACCCACAGTGCAAGGTACAGTGTAAAATAAGTATCCAGGGACAGAATAGTAGCTATTTCATGCAGGAACCTTCATCCATGAATCTCAGAAAAAACATACCTGCACCCACACCTTTCATCTTAAACAAGGCATTAATTTTTTAGGTGGTAACATTTTTTACCAGTAGGGAAACAAGAGCAATTGGATGATGGTCATTCTCCTACCCATTTTTTCCGCAAGATATGAGTACGGAGTAAGATCAGACAGGGTGCGAATGCTGTTATATATATCTTTACTGTTGTGCTGCAACTTACACAATCTCCTGGGAGTCCTTTATTAAAACTTTTTTAATAGACTGAAGAAATTAATTTCCATACATCTGGTAGAACTCGGCATTTATTCCAGGCCAGATATGATCTCTGATTCATAAAAATACTTCTGCAGAACAGCATTTTTTCCTTGGGACAGAATCAGTTTGCCATAGAAATGATGATAGAAATACACAAACAACAGGAATTTCAATAGTTAATTGTATGCATTAGCTGTCATAACATAGCTCTGTCTTTAAGTAATAATTGAAATTTTCTTGCACATTCAAATATTTTTAATGTGTTTCTCATTAGCCATGTAGCTGCAGTGTATTTTCTTTCATTGGTGAGGAAGGAGAATGTGCTTCATTAGCTGGAAAAAATTGTTGACAGCTGTAGGATCTATGGAAGAATACAAATATGCATTGATCAAATTTAGATTCACAGGCTTGAGTACTATGCCAAAGAAAAATCCCATGCTGAGGAATTAAAATGAGGCTGAAAGAAATTCTAATGTAAGAGTGACATTACCAAATGAGTTTTGCCAAGTCTAGTTTTCCTTGCAGTGTGTTCACAAAAAAAAATTGGAAAATTACAAGAGAAGTTTTGGGTTTTTTTCCAAAATAATATTCAAAAATTCCTTTTAGTAAGATGCAGCAGTATGGAACTTATTCATGGGTGAAGAACTAAATAGAAAGAAGTGTGAGCAATGCAGTTTGCATTTTTGATGAGATATTAAAAACCTGAAGACATTTCTCATCTTTCACTATTTTGAACTTTGCTTGTTTCTGCGAGATCATCTATTTATAAAACAAAAATGAGCAGGTGAGAGAAACCTGGAAGGTTTCCACTGCAGTTCCAGATGCCTGACCAAGATATAGACACTGTGGCATGGATTTCTTGAAGATGATTTTCAAATTAAGATTAGGGATCCTAGAAATTTTAAGTTAGGATTTTTCTGCACAGAAGTTATGGATATTTTATGGAAGTTGGCTGTACATGTGTACTGCAGAGAGAAAACTGCTTTATTATGAACTGTCACAGCATTAGCTGACACATCTTTACAACCTCATTTATTGCCAATGTCACAGAAGTTTATTGGGTTCTTTGGGGTCAATGAAATGTACAGAAGCTCTAAAGGTGCAATGTGTGATACTATAGATCGAAGAAACAGCTGTTTAATACTTGCTGTAAGATTTTCTCCATTGACATGCAGGCTGGCAAGAGGGGATGCTTGGGAAAAGAAAGTGAATATTTTTTGAGAAATAACATTAGCAAAAACCCTTGTGAATCTTCAAAGTATCAGAACAAGAAAAGACACAGCTGAAGTTGCATCAAGAAAC
Source organism: Regulus satrapa (assembly GCA_013396955.1). Lineage (NCBI taxonomy): Eukaryota > Metazoa > Chordata > Aves > Passeriformes > Regulidae > Regulus > Regulus satrapa. The sequence continues at coordinate 62,467 of VWZN01011483.1, read as the reverse complement.
AGAGCTTCATTGTCTTACATAATTCTTTGTGTGTATGCATAAAAATATGTAAATAGAACTATAAAAGAAAATATTAAATCATCAGAGATGATTTTGGTAATGGTAGGAGTATTATAATTGTACATGCATAGAAGTTCTAAAACTGCCCTCTAGTCCTTTGGCAGGTGGAGACAAACTATCACCCTATCCTATTCATCATAGTTATTTTGTGCCTTTGTGGCACCTGTACTTGCCTTCAGGTGTTCCCTACTGAGCCCTGTTATTTCTGAGCAGACATTAACCCTAGGTGCAGTCAGAGTGGGTAAATGCATAAAAGAGATAAACAGATGGATTGTTATTTGAAAACTTATTTTTTCTGATAATGGCAGTTCTGCTGTTCTCGAATGATGCAGATGTCATAATGGTGCACATCCTTGTGTAGAACTGTCTCACTCCAAGCTGAGCACTCAACAGGCCAGTTTCTCTCAAAAATACAAGTTCAGGAGGGATTTAAGCTGTCCTAGGATAGCAAAGCTGTTACTTAGTAGGGGCAGCACAGTGTTCTGGTCTCTACTCTAGCTCTGCACTGTGTACTTGGCTTCCACCACCTGTGCTATGACAGAGCTGCTGTTCAGGACACATTGGAGGCCAAGAGTCTTCTCCTTCAGAATACCAGCTAACAAAGAGATAAGCTCCTCTACTTCCAAGTGCATCATGATAGTCCCTGAACAATCTGCTGCTTTCCCCAGCACATGGCAGGATGCTCCTCAGCATGGGAGACACCTCATCTGCCACCTGCTTCTGAAGTGGGGAATATGCAAGAACGGGTGACCTCCATTCTTAATGACTGGGGAGATGTCAGGATGTAAGTACAAAAACTTTTGGAGATGCACATATTCCTGTCAAAGGTGGAACAGGCAGAATACTGGGAGATCTTGTGGAATAGACAGTACACAGACCCCATTTCTGTGTCTGTCCAGCTCATGTGAGAAGGGAGGTACTGCTCCTATTTTGACATTCCCAAAAGCAGCACACTAGGCTGTGCAGCAGAGAAATGAGAGATAGGGATAGGGATAGGGATAAAAGTATGATAAAAAACCAGGAATAGTGAGAACTGATTTACCTGCCTAGTTACCTCAAACTTTGGTTTTGTTTGTTTGTTTGTTTGTTTTTGTTGGTTTTGTTTGGGGTTTTTTCTGTTTCTTTTCTTTCTTTTCTATTTTGCTTGAAGAGATAATTCAGACCTGGCTGTGGTCCAGGCTCTCAATTACTTGGCCTTTAGTGTCTTCTATATCCAGTAGATGTCCTGTGCCTCTACAATGTACTTTCTATTTTTATGTGCTTTTTCCAAGCTCTATGCCATATTGACTGTTTTACATAGTGGTTTCTTTTCCCAGTTCAAAGTATTTAACATTTCAGATGGTTGTGGTATATCTCACATATATAGTGGCATTTTTCTAGCACAAAAATAAGTAAATGGAATGTGACAAGGACTTGACGAACAGTCGAAATAGGTAGAGACTGCTGAGATAGTCTTGATGTAATCTATTTTATCAAAGGAACCAAATCTGATGAAATGTCAGCAAATTTCTGTAAGAAGGATCTGTATCCTTCAGGGTCCCACCTGAAGTCAGGTGACTTCAGAGAGTTTCAGAATTACAGAACTGATACAGTGCATTCAGCACTGTCACAGACTTCAGACAAGATCTGCAAGATGTGGCACAGGAGCTTCACCAGTCAACTGCTTCAGGTTTTACTAACAGCTCTGAAAGTCACTCTGTTTGCAATTTCAAGGTCAGCAGGGAGAAGCAGGTCTCAGCCCTCAGAAGAGATGAAGTGCTCTGATTTGTCTTTCTTTCAGGTTTGCCTTTTACCTGGATTATTCTCTTCCTTTTAATTGTTCAAGTGTCTGGAAAAACTGTTTTCCCTGTGTCTACCTACCTATATACCTGTACCTATGTCTGGACCTATCTATCAATATTTTTTTTGCTTTGTCACTTTGTCACTTTGGATCACATGCTCTTAGCCCAGTTGCAGCAGTTCTACACATGCTTCCTTAAAGTCTACAGACACCCATTTTATTAGTGACCAACCTGCTTTTTCTGGCTGTGTTGATTCGTCTCCCTCTTAGACACTGAATTTGACAGTAATTCTGTGGAATCCAGAACTGTCTGGAAGTTATGTGGCTTGGAACTGGTCCACAGTTCCTGATAACACAATGAATGAACACTGCAGTTTCACATGGTCTGTAAAATCCAGGCACTATTGTGAATAATGACTATTTGTACTTGTGTAAGCAGCATTTTTACCTCAGCATTTTCAATGCACTTTTATATTGATTTGGTTTATATATTGCCATGTGAGCCAGTAGTGGACTGTATGCCCTTTCATACAGAGAAAATACAGCTACAATTTTTGAGGGAAGGTCTTTTGAATTTAACTTTAATAACAGTCTGTTATATCCCTGCCCCAGTCCCAAACTATGAAACATAAATATCAAAGCTAAGCCTTATTATTGTCCTTCTTATTTAATGTTAAGCTTCTTCTCTCCACCATTTGTTCACCTCACCTTCCAATAACACATTCTTGGTTTGGTAGGAAGATTACAATCGTGTTCCTTAAAGAATCTTTTAAAATGTAAAATTCAGATGTGAAGAACTTAAAACATTCTGTAAGAAATTGTCCCTTTTTGAGAAGCAGTGGATAGACCTCAAACTGATCATTAAAATATTGTGATAAAATAATTATGAAATATTCATCAGTGAATGTGCACTATTGATGCTGAAGTCTGGCAATTTTAATAAAAATTTACAATTCAGTGCCTATTATTTCCATGGAAAACCTAAACAACAACAACAAAAAAGTAACATGAAAATGTTAAAAAATGTACACTGCATGTGCTGTCATTAAATACTTTTTTTAAAGGGAATTCTCTGATTTCTTAAGCCTGGAATTGTGATCAAAATACTAAACCAAATTATCTGAGATAAACAGGAAATTAACTCATGGTGAGGCTTTGTAAAAGAGCAAGGAGATATTTTTTTCCAAACAAAGACAGACATTCATGGTCATTCCCACATAGATTTCGCTCGCTCTCAGACCCCTTTGAAGGTCTCCTCCTACCCAAACAATTCTGTGATTTTATGACTCACCCCCACAAAGCACAAGGTCATGTGTCTAAGTGGTCTGTCCAAGGTCATCTGTGTATGACAGGGAAAGGTACATCTGAAGTTGAGTCCTGATCATTTCACATTGTTATTTTCTGGCACTGATGAAGTAATTTTACCTCTTTTAACAAGGCTTAACACTATTATTTTGCCTCAGAATTTTTTTCTTAAACCTGCCTAAAACAGAGCTGAGTTTTGTCAGTATTTCTTCATTTTTCATCTCCTCACAGCATTACTCAATCTTCCTGCTGGGATAAGAGGAACTGGACTAGCACACACACTGTGGTATCACCTTATTGTCACCTGTCTGTTAGCATGCAGATCTTCTGCTGAAAGACAATATGTGCACTGATTTTATCAGATTATAGACCTGCAGATCTTGATGAGAGTAATGAGAGTTGTTCCTGAGTTTTAGCCAGTCTGTTGCTGTTAGCTGTGTCCTTGGTTATTAATGCATGCTTTTATTTTGACCTTGGTTCTCTATTAAGTTCTTTGGTACTTTCAGATATTCCCATCACTTCTTCCTTCAGACCAATCAATATTTCTCTTAAAATTTCTGTGAGGAAATGCTTTGGATCATTCTCTCTACTTTTGAGCTTTGTTGTCTTTTTTTGCATTATTCACTTTCCCTATTTTCATTTCCTCTGAAACTCTTTGAACCTCACTATATATGTAGTTTTCAGAACAACTCACCAAAATACATGTTTCCAAACATCCTCTTTATTCCAGTAATTGCTAATTTTCCTTACTTCTACGTAACAGGGTCACCTGTTGTCTTGGAAATTTTTACCCAGGTAAATTGCAAAAATCTGAAGTTAGTATGGAAGTCAGCATTGCAAGGCATTTACTATCTTGTTTTTATAGGTGTATAATAAAATGTGAGTGGTATAATAAATTGGCAGCAAAAGCTTCCAAAGTAATTATATTTTCTGCAAGTTGACAAAACCACTGACAAATAGGATGTATTAAGAACTGGATTATTAATTACTTAAATTTCTCTTAATATGTTTAGCAAAACAACATTTTTTCACCGTATCACTGTTTAGCGAATATTCTTGTGTGTTCAAAAGAAGCTTTTGATTCAGTGCTCATGTAATATCACTTACTAGGGCTCTCTTCTTCTGGATCATTAGACAGGAACAAGAGCAGCTTATTTTTTTGAACAGAATTGTAACATTGCATGGCATGATCATCCTATGTCTTATCCAGTAGCTACTCCAATATGGACCCTAAGGTAAAAAATTCCCCATGCATCATGCACTGTTCAGGGTTTATATTTGCAATTCCAGTTCTTCAAAGAAGTTCCAATTTAATATTTCAAAAAGGATCCTGCTCTATGTTCATGAATCTAGTCACATATTTAAGCAAATTATCTGTCAATTGTGGATCTTTCTATGTCAACAGAGGCATGCCAAATATATTGTGGTTAAAATGAAAACAGAGATGATGAAGGGAAAGCTAAAATAATTAAAAATTTTAAGACTTTGACAATCTCTATTATTACTGCAAATGCACTGCTATTGCACACATCCCACAGTAGTTCTATATAAAATCCACTCAACTCCACAAATAATTATTCAAAGTAACTGAAAATAAGGGAAGAAAGTTGGAAACTTTATGTGAATCCATATTGAGTTAAACCACCTGTGTCTATTTCCGTTTCAGTTTCATTTATATGCAAAACATTGAAAAGGCATAAAGTCACTGAACTACAAAGCAAATGAAGACTCGAATTATTTCCAAGGAAAGCTGGATGCAATATTTTTGATTGGAANCTGGATGCAATATTTTTGATGGAAAGCTGTTGCTTCAGCAAAACAAAAAAATTTGCTGGAGGTGTGTGAATTCTACAAAATTTTATATGAGGAAGTAATTGATAGAGAATGAAAAGGAAACCAAGTAGGGAGATGGAGTGTAGTTTTTGACAGCAAAAAAGTTGGACATGCCTGGATGACTGGACAAAAAATGGCAAATGAAATTTTGCATAGAAAAATGTAAGAAGTGTGCATGGAGAAAACCTGACCAAGGAACCATGAAATGCAACCAGTGGTAGCCAGACATAAAGCAACTGTAAGAAGCAGGTTCTTTGTGCCATGAGTAGTCGACCTGTAAAACTTCTGGCCAGGGAATGCAGCCCTTTGTATGGACTTGGGGAATGCTCCTGTGAAAGTGAGCCATGGCCAGGGCCTACTGAGCTTTAACCCATTTTATTCCCCTGAAAGCACTAAATCACACAGCGGAGCAGTAACGAGTCTCCCACATGAAAGCTAAAAATTCTGCTGTAATAATTCCACATATAAAAGGTGGATTTGATCCAATAACACAAAGTAGACCAGTTCAATGGGAAGTCCTTTCATGACTATCAGAGCTCCAAGGATACAACTGACACCTTTCTGCTTTCCTTTCTTTCTCTTTCTTTCTTTGTCAGTAAGCTATAAACCTCTTGCTGTGCTGTAAAAGAAAATCAGCAAAGGCTGAAATGAAATGGGGACTACCGCTGCAAAGCAATTTAAAGAGTGCCTTTGATTTCCACAGCTAACCCATTACAAATTTCCTGCTTTTTTTTTTTCTTTTCATGTCATTCTTGGGAAATCACAGAAAGAAATTTACCCCAAACTCACAATATAATATTAACTAACTGCTAAAATTTCTTAAAGCTAATGGATCTCTCTGGTTAACTAGGTCTGCTGCTTTACTGAGCTTGTGTCTAAAAGGGTAAATAGAGCTGAGTCACTAGGACATTAAAATCTTTAAGTACAAGAGCCTGAGAAAAGTTTTACTTTGAACAAGGGAGTAGTAGGAGGTACCATGTGAGAGTCTTCCAGCTGCAGATATACTGAAACAACACTCCAAAACTTTAGCTTTCTTCTTCCTGAACTCTTTGCATGATCATGCTTGAAGGCCATACTGATTATTACTCCTAATGTGCCCCAGGTCTTTCTTATGGGGAGGGATGAATTTTGTTCTAAGACAGCGTCCAACATGCTATAAACTTTGCTTTCTTTTTGATTTTTGTTTTTTTGGGGTTTTTTTTCTTTCTTTCTTTTTCAATAAGTATGAACTTTTCCCCATGTTTTGGTTTTTGTTTTTTTTCTTCTCTTTTGTGCTGAAAATTCCTGTCCAAATCTCTGTGTGAGTCACCAGCTATTTACAATTGTGGGGATGCTGACAGCCAACAAGTCTCAAGCTTGGAAGAAGATAGGCAAAAAGTGTCATAGTGAAATCAAACTTTAAATCTTACAGAATTTCTTTAGAAAGATGGGTCCCTGCACAAATCTTGAAAAAGTAGCTAAGTTTGAATGGTGATGTTCACAACTCAATACCAATTTTTCTCAAATATGCGTTTTTCCTCAATTATTTAAACAAAACTCCTCAGGAGAATCATGGCATACCAGACAGTATCTCATCTGGGAGCAAAAGATTCAGAATTGCTTATCAGTGGTAGCAAACAAGTCTAGAAATGTTTGGCAAGCACAGAGAAATTACATGTATTTTGGTCTTGAAGAATTTTGATTTTGGTGGCTATAATCCTTCATATGACTGCAGTGTAGTGATGTTCAATGCTAATGATCTGCTGAATTCTTCTACGAGTTCCAAGACAAAAGAGTAATGGCCTTGCTTCTGATCTGGAAAAGCCCTGTAGCTTATCTCTAGGCTACTACCTAATCCCGTTAGCAAGACACATGAACAATATTACTGAGGAGTGAATGTTTTGCCTAGGAAATAAATCAGACTGAACTGAGGTAAGCCTGAGTTTTCAGACAAATTCTCAACAGGAGCAACTAGGAGTGTGCTCAGATCACAGGGTATCAAAGTAGAGACCATCCTTTAGGTGTGCCTGAAAACAGCAAATGGGTAAACCCAAAGCAATAGATAAATCTGGAGCCAATGCATTTTCACCTGAGGAGTCTTCAAACATAGAAATCTCTTTTTTTCTAACATTACAGTTATTCATTAAACAACCCATGGACAAGAATTATAGGATAGTTCTCATGGTCTTTGTGCTGTTTCTGAAGCAATGGATCTTCAAATCATTTGTGCACTAAGCTCAAAGTATTGGTTTTAATCAGGCTGATTAAAGAATGAGAGCAAATAGTAATTTTAAAGAATAGCAACAAATACTGCATGTTTTTGCAAGGTCTTTGTGTACTCCATGTCAGCTCAGAGAGACTCTGATTGTAATTAAAGCAATCTGAAGAATGCATAGGAAATAGACTTCAATTTCCCTTTCTTTTGATATGTGACTTAACTAGTGAGTTCTATGTGGAAATTTGGAGTAGAGTCTAAGAAGAGAATTATTGCCCCTTTGTAACATAGTTGTGGATTTATGACAGTTGTCAGTGTGCACTTATTGATTGGAAATGATTAGTAGATACTGGTAGGGGAACAACTAATTTCTACACCCTGAGTGATGCTGGACATTAGTCAGTTGTTGAGAAACTCTCACTTTGTAAACTGTGATGTCTCCAAGACCAGGCAGCAGATAAACAGAGACTTGAAAAGTGCAATTTTGAGCTTAGGGAGCCTAAATTCTGCCTAGGTTTTGGCTTCTTTTGTTTTCAAATTAACTTCATGTCAACTGACAGCTCTTCACGCTCTCAGGAAGTCCCTACTGAGAGAGTCTACTCTCCTGGACAGTTCTGGTGAGCCAGAAATCTTTAAGATGTGAAGAATGATGGTTTAAAACTTCCCAGTCTGAATTCCAGCTAATCCTGCATTCTCTGTGTACCTGGCATTAGAAGATTAAGACAAGTACCTGCCCCTAGTTTATCTTGTCTATGCCTTGGATAATCATTCCTGTTCTTGTCCATGGATGTATTTCTTTGACTTTCTACCCATCTGTTTTTCAGAGCACAAAAATCCCCAGCAAAAGCTAATTTTGAGTAACTGTCCCTCTTTTTGTCTTTCCATATTTTCTGTAAGTCTAATAAAGAATTTTTGGCGTCAAAATGAAAAAGTTTTACAACTTGCTTTCTGTGTCAAGATTAGCATGAGCAAAGGAAAGACCTTTTTTATTGTTAGAGCTCTTTGTTAAAATATTGGCAGCACATCACGAGACAGCATGCATCTTTCATTGATCTTTGCAGTTTATTTGTAAAACAGTGCTTTTTATTGTAATGGAGTTGGAAGCCAAATTTCTTTTCTATATTTAACTATAAAGTTTTCCCTATAGGGAAGAACAACGAACAAGTTAAAATGTTATTTCTAGGCTTTTGTTACTGAGGAGAAAAGGTCTTCCAGATCTTGGTCAACTCTTAGTATGGTTTCTATATAAAATTGCCTTTAATATTCATCTTGGATGAAAAACTCTCAGGAAATGTGTGGCACCAAAGGATCTGTTTATGAAATGAAATTTTATTGGGAAAATTGGGTCCTGAAGGATGAATTATTGTGGTTCAGAGGAGAGCACTGTGATAGGCAGATAAAAGGGAATCAGTATATATGGTTTCAGCAGAGAAAAGAAAGTCTGATTGCTTTGCTTGTTTGAACCACAACAATTTATTTAGGAGTATTATTACTAGAATAGCAGCCCATTTTATTTCAAGCTGATTGGATCTGTTTCAAAGGTTTAGAATTTCTTTTCTTCATCAGCTTTATGTAGGTTCCTGTTCACACTCAGTCTGGTGCTTGCAGATGCTGGCTCACTTTCTTGTTTTACTGGGATAGCTTTCATAGTTTCTTTTCTCATGGAAGCATCATCTTATTCACCCAGCAAATAAAGTATCCCAGTATGTTTCCTGACAGCTATTAAAGATGAAAATCTCTTACTGCTGCATTTTCAGACACAGTCCCTGGGAGAGTTTTTCTACCTTAGCAGAACAAGTAAGGTCATGATTACACCAGGGCTGAAAGGTCATCCTGGTGTTTCCATATTGGTACAATTATATTTCTTACAAGAAAGAGCCAGTTTTAATGAACTAGTACATATGGAGACAAAGTAAGCTTAGTTTGTAAGAAATAAAGAGGCTAAATAGTCCGTCTAACTCGCATTTTTGTACAGTCTTTATGTCATTATTTGATTGACTAATGATACTGTTACAGAACATGTTAGGAAATAAAATCCTGTTTTTCCAATTGGAGTTCTGTAAATAGGTCAAAGAAATGGTTTTCAGCTGTACGTTTAGTAGAAAAACAGAAAAAGTTTGCATGCAGCCAAAATTCCCGCTGTTTTTGGGACATATTTTCAAGTGGTCACAAGGGCATTNTTTTTTCTCTTCCAAAAGACATTTATCTCATACTGTGGCTACCCTCTAAATATCTATTGATCTCAGAGCCTCTCCTGATGGCCATAATAGGTTTCTGCAGAGCAGTCTGATCTTCTTTTCTCTTAGTGAGAATTAGGTCCATCACTTTTATTGCTTTAAATACTGTGGGGAAATCCACATCTTCAATTTCCTTTATTCACTCTGTCAGCTTTCTGGGACAAACCATGCACTGAAATTTGCTTGCAATGCTAGTATCAAAGTGATAGTTGTCATATGAACAAAGAAGTTTTCTGCCCCTCTGGCAAAAATACTTTCTATCTTGGGGGAAAAAAATTACAATTTTAAGAATAAACCCAAAATATCCAATGTCTTTCATATGATGTTTACCTGGTGTTGCTCTCAACAGCATAGATCACTACGTAGAGTATATTTAGCTGCAGAGTTGACCCAGCTGAGAGATCAATGGTGATTGGTCATCCCTGATGGAGAAGGTATAGAGGCACAGGAGAAGGAAGTTAGCACCATACATGAGAATGAAAACAAAGGTAAGTGACTTGAACTGTGTCAGATCAGAGCAAGAGTAAAAAAATAAAAGAGTAAAAAAAAAAGGTGAGTAAAAAAAATGATCAGACTAAAGGGCTAGGATGTTGACTCTGATCTGTGTGGATGCATAGAGAGTTGGACAGTTGATATATTTTGCATGAACTGTGCATGCTAAAAGAGGCCCAGGAACAGTAAGGAGTGGTCAGCTAAGTGGCAGAATTTACTTGACAATGTGTTTACCAGAGGGACAGAGGGAGAAAGTCAGATGTACAAGCCAGTTTACCTAAAAGCTCTGCTTGGTTTGTTTGGGTTTATTTTATTTTTTTTTTAATTCTTTATCTCACTGTCTTTAAATGATCTGTCTGACATTCCTTTTTGAAATCATGTTTCTGTTTGCCTTACATTAATATTCATGTCTTGTTCCTCTGTGTTATGCTACCTTTGAAGTGCCTAAGTGTTTGTGCTTCTTGTAGAAAGACTTAGCACTGAGAAATCTTGGTATTAGATGCCCTTGAAAAACTGCCACTTCCCTTATTTCCCACTTTGTTTATTATGCCAACATAGCATGGTGGTAGTGCTGAACTCCAGGGTTTTTTTGTTTAGGTTGTTTTGGTTTTTTTTATTTTCCCAGCTAAATAGTGAAACCTTTGTTTTGTGTTCTTGAATCAGAACTCCTCTTTTTTACCAGTTGCATCCAGCATATTTATGGCCTTTATACGCCATGCTCTGGCATGCCTCTCCTGAACTGTTTTTTACCTTTTGCTGTTTGAAGTGGCTGTGTCACCTTGCTGTTAACACAGTGAACATATATAAAATGTCTTGTCTCCTTATGATGAAGAGAAGCAGGCATGCCCATGTCCTGGTAACAGGCTTCCTGCAGCGGCGCTGACAGCTTGTTTTCTCCCATCTAAGGGAACTGCAGGGCATGGAGGAGCAGTACAGCACTGGAGAAATAAACTTGGGATGAAAAAAATATCTACTCCTGTGACAAAGGACATCAGAGAAATAAGACAGTGGATAAGCAGGAAGCCATTCAAAACATTACAAACAAACATTATCCCATCCTTGAAAGCAGGCAAGTTACCACATGATGTGGATATAAGAGCAGCTTCTGAACACAGCAATGCTCAACAGGGCTCCAAATCCAAAACCTGGGGACCTGCAACCCAATATGTTCAGAGAGGGTTACTTTTACAAACACCCAGACCAGCAGCTGTGCATGGCAAGCATCAAAGGAACAGCATGCTTTTCTTTCACTCCTGCCATTTATGATTCATGGAAAAGACCCTCTCCTTAAGGACATCAGAGCAGTGTTTACTAACAGATAGGAGGCAACAGGAGAGCTTGGAGAAATAGGCCATTTTCTTATGTCCTGCCTAGATACATTCTTTTATATTTTTGTTTGATTGTTTGTTGTTTTGTTTTGTTTCCAGGACAAAGAATTGATGATTTAAAAAGCTGAGAGATCAGTAGTATCTTGAACACCTGAGAATTTTTTACAGGACTGAACACTGTTAAAATTTGAAAGGGTTACAATAACTTAAAAATAATGGCTCGGGTGTCACCTATTTCCTCTCTGTGTATATATAGAACCCATATATTTGTTAGAAACAGTTACTTGAGAAGACAGCCAACAATCAAGGCAAGACTTAGACATATGAAATAAAGACAGAACCTCAGCCTGAAATAAGTGTCTATCTTTACTATACTACTACTTTAGTAAGAAATACTCTAAATATAAGTCCCAGGTTTTGTATTTCTCCACAAAGGAGTTAATATTTTTTATAGATAAAGGCTATTAGAAAGCACTTGTAATACTCTTTGGAGGCGTATATGTAACAAGAAATTGTGATGCCTCATACTCCATGAAATTTACTGCTTTCCTGCAATTTCAGACCCAATGGAGTAAGACCTACATTTAGGAAACTCCAAATATGATTAGCAATCATTATTGCTCATACATTATTTATAGTGCTGTCATTACTTGTGACAATTTCAGGTATTGATGCTCAATTTAATATGTTCTTCTCAACTGGCAACTCACTAAATTATAGCATTTAATTTTGAACTCTAGGAGGTGAAATGAAAAAAAAAATCTCATCCAATATCTGTAATCTATGACTTTTTGCCACAGAGGTCATCCTAAAATCTACTTTATCCACTGGAACTAATGGAGTTTGCACAGCAAACACAAATGATGTTGAATACCTCAACACTTAATAGATAAATCCATTGACTGTCAGGTGACATGCTCAGTTTAACAGTCAGAAGATGCCCAGGATGTTAAAAATAGCACTAGAATTTGATTTATCCTAACAACAGATGTGAGGTGTTTTACTTAGTATCTCCATTAACTACAGTTTTTAAAAAAATCTAGATATTTGAATATAAGAATTACTTTATAATAAAAATTTGACATACATTAGTACATTTTTTGCATGCGATACTGCTGTGTATCTGAGGATGGCTTTTTGTTTAACCCAACAGCAACACTAGAACCTATAATTGGCAACCTGTTTTTTAGGGATAAAAGTCCTCACAATGCCCCTCAAAGTCTCCTGTCCTTCAGATTATTTCAGGAAGAAAATAACTCAATAGGCTGCCAAAAATTCCCTTCCCAATGTGTTTATGGGCCAGGAAAAGGATGTTTCACTTCAGGCCAGCCTAATTGCAGTGCAAACCAGACTCAGTGAGACCTAATGTTTTTTTTAAAAAAAACATGCCTCTAGGATTGTTAATGGGGATGTTCTACTTCAAAATAATCTGTCTGCTTATTTATTTAAGGTGAGATTTGCGTGTTAATAGCAATAGACTATACCAACTGGAGTGACATGGGAGTTTCTTAATTGCTTTCCACTACCTGGAAAATAACTAGTTGTTCATTCTTTCTGTTAATGTGACAGCTCATTGTTGTTGTGGTGTTAGACTGGCAAACTCATTTACAGATGATGTCAAGACCCAGCATTTAAATAACAGAAAGGGAGCTCTTTCCCCAGTGCATATAGGAGGAACAAACCTTTTATAATGGAGCTTTGGTGGGAATTGTCTAATTGTGTGCAGGTAGAGCTCATGCCTCAGACAGCTTCCAGTGAATATTTTGTTACAGTGTCATGGGTGGTTTCTTCCTCAGCTGCTGAAGTGTCTGAGTGCCAGTAGAGGATTCCTGTATCATGTTGTTACTGCCATGCGAACAAGAAAAGTCTTCAGAATGTAAAGAAGAGAATCTGACAGGCTGGAAGGCACCTTCTGGATGTGTTTCATCCAACTCCCCTGCTCAAAGGCAGTGTCAGGATTTACTCAGAGCCACATCCAGATATCTTTTAAGTATTTCTATGTCTGGAGATCCCACAGCCTCCTAAGACAACCTTTTCCAGCATTTGAGGACTCTCATAGTGAAAACATTTTTTTTTTTTAATAGCTATTCATATTTTTCTGTGCTCAGATTTCTGCTTGTTGCCTCTTTATAAATAACCATGCACCTACTAGAAATATCTGACTGCACTTTAAACATTTTTCTCTGATACTGTTCACAGCAGCAAGATACCCCCACCAATAGTCTTCCCTTCTGCCAGCTGAACATGATCAGACTTGACACGATCTCCTTCTACCTCATGTTATCCAGCCACAAAGCTGCCTGATGGCCTCTCTTGCACTTTCACCTGCATGTTAGTGTCTTCTACTGTGGGGCACAAAACTGGGCTCAGTATTTCAGATGTTGTCTCACGAGTGCTGAGCACAATCTCTTCTCTTAACCTGCTGGAATAACTTCTTCTAATATAGTCAGAACACTTTGGTGTGTGGTGCAAAGGTGCATTGGTGGGTCATGTTCCAACCTTCTAGCTGAACCACAGAGTAATTTCCTTCAAAGATGATCTGTAGTCTGCCCTGACACTTGAGGTTGTCCCATCCCATGTGTAGGACTCTGCATTTACCTTTTGGCTGAACTTCAGGAGGCTCCTGTCAGCTCAAGAAATTGAGAAGCATCTTGTTAAATTTTAATCAATTTGGTATATTTAAGAAAAGACTCTAGAATCATGAAGTTGGCTTCAGAGGAGATTTCATAAACATTTGAAGACTCTTATTTGGTGTATGGTGAAAGCCACAGGAAATTTCACAATGCTCTTAGTTTCCAAAAACTTCACTTGAAACTCTCTTCTCTTTTTCTGAGAAATTGCAAAATACATGGATAAAAACGCAAACATTTACTTACAAATGCATATACATAATAATACCACTGACTTCTTTACTTTCCATTGAGATCCATTAAGAACACTTGAGCCAGCAAGCAAGGAAAGACTCTTTCACATTATAAAGAATTATACCCATTCTGCAACGGGCTGTAGAGAACACAAAAGAAAGTTAGTATAATGTCTGTTAATCTTGACAATATCCTCTTGATAACAGAATCATGATTGTGAGGCTCAAATACTGCAAAATTCAATTGTGTTATTGGCTCATTTGATAGTCAGTTACTCTGCTGTATATCTTTTGGAACAAAAATGTTTAACATGGCTCGCAGTAGGGCTCCTGAGACTTTAAAAAAGCTGGTGAACAATTCGGATGAAAACTTGAAGGGTTAATAAGGCTGTCTCTGAAAAGTAACAGCCACAAGATGGAGGTACACACTGCAACTGGAATGATACTAAGAGAATTTTTCCAAGAATATGATCAATATGGAGAGAGTTCCATGTCCCTTACTTTCCATTGCAAAACTAGTGGCACTATCTTCAGTCTCAACTCACTGTGAAGAATACGTGGAGCTCATTGCAGGTTGAGGAATTTGTGCACCAAGATATAGTACTTGAAATCTTGAACTCATTGAAGTCAGGCAAAAATACTACTGACTCACACAAGCCTGGCTTTTATTTCTAGAATATTTCACAAGTACTTGTCTTGCACATGTTTGCATAAATGTCAGCTAAATAAAAGAACCAATATCTCTTCATCAGCACAGGTTCATTTAACTTACATGCTACCATTAAACCCAATAAAATGTTTGTGTTCTGAGCTGTGTAAGTCATTAAATTACATTAAGAGCCCAGGAAAACAGATGTAGAACCTTTAGGGCATGTCAACTGGTAAAAATAAAGCTATAATCCTACTGGAAGAAAGCAATGTACAGATTGTACACATGACGTGAAGTTAAACACAAACTAAATTTTGCATAATAGCATNCTGGAAGAAAGCAATGTACAGATTATACACATGTACAATTTTGCATAATAGCACGGTTTCAAAGGGGATTTCACCTGTCTGTGTGCGCGTGCATGCGTGTGTGTGTGTGTGTGTGTGTGTGTTTGTGTATGTGTGTTTGTGTATTTGTGTGGCTGAAAGATTCATAACCCGACTGAGAGCATCAAAGTAAATTTAAAATTAAAGTCAATACAGAAACAATATCTCTGCAAAGCAGTGTCCTTTTAAAGTGTTCTGGGGAGCAGTAATTCAGGTCCAGAAAAGCCACTGACTCTCAGATACTTCATCAGCTGACAGTGGTGGGAATGGGATGCCCCTAGCCTCCCATGGATGAGGATTTGTCACGCTGCTTATAGTGTTAAGGCAAAATCTGCCAAAATCTGCTGGCAAGTGACCTTTCATCACAAAACCCGGCAGATGGCAGCCTACAGCCAGTATTTTTTTTTACTGTGCTGTTTGCTGCTGTAATAAACAGAAAGTCCTCATGAGAGATTTTTGTACGAAAGCTATGATATATTTAGGTGCATGGAAATATGAAAATGGGTATTTGTGCTGTTCCCTCCTGCCTTGCCTGTATGGCACAATTGTGCTCAGTTGTAATTTTTGTGTGGAAGGAGCTCTCCATTATTTTCCCCATCCAGCTGGTGAAATTTACTGCTGCAATGTAGTCAGCTCCTCAAAGAAACTGAACAGAAGCAGCTGATCTGGGAACAGTAGGAATGGAAGCTTTAAGCTGTTGGATGCTGATGATTACAGTTTTTGGTAAAGTCAAGAAGGTCCTTGAGACTTTTTTATTTTTTTTTAAATTTTCCATTGAGCTCTTATCAGCCTGCTTTAAAATAAATAAATGTGAAATTACAAGAGTAGCATGTCCCCTCCCCTGCTGCTGTGGCAGAACACTGTGCTCTGAAAGGCTAAAATGGGTGTGTACTCCTGCAACTTCAGGTTCTCCCTCCTGCCCTTTTAGCCTAAATGCAGCTACATTAGGCTGGCTAAGGGTATATTAGGTAGGTACATGAGAGTACCCTACATTGTGGTAAACTATACTTGCATTCCAAATGGTAGAGGATCTGACAAATTCATTTACTGGTCACAGAGTGCTTTGAAAGCACTTTGAACTATGTGCAGGGAGAGGAGAAAGCTGCGTGTATCCATGGCTCATGTTTATCCATATACATGAACAAGTGGCCTGCAATGTAAACACAGTTGCTCAGTCTAGAAAATATGATCCCACATCTTGGGTTTGCTTTTTTAAGGTTTCAAATTGCTTCTATTTCAAGTTTCTGGTCCTTTTTTCTCCTGAGTTCTGGTCTCCTTTGCCATCTCCAGGACCCAAGCACCAAGAAGGGAGCATAGGGCATGAGAGAAATCAGATGCCAGGTTTAGATTAGATGTTAGGAAGACAGTCTTTACTGTGAGGGTGTTGAGCCACTGGAACAGGTTGTCCAAAGAAGTTGTGGGTTCCATATACTTGAAGCTATTCAAAGCCTGGTAGGATGAGCCCCTGAGCAATATCATCTGATGGGTGGCATACCTGCCCATGGTGGAGAATTTGGAACTAGATGATCTTTAAAGTCCCTTCTGATTCAAATCATTCTTTGATTCTCTGGTTCTATGAAATGCCCATATGTGGCTGCCTCTGCCCACAGAGACATGCACATCTTTGTGCCCTGTAGCTATTTGCAGTGATTCCTTGCCTTGCAATTCTTGCATTGGTGTAGTAATCGGGTTCTGCATATGACAAATTTATTTTGTGAAAAAAATCTTTACAAAAGCAGCAGATGTAGTTGTTTTTCTAATAATCAACCTGCCAGAATTACTTATAAGTAATCATCTAAGGATATCAGAGTATCAGTCAATTTGTAAAGGATTTTCTTTGGACCAATAGGGAGAAACACAGAATGTTTTAAAATATGATCTTTCACCACAATTCGATTTTATAGACATGAAGAGAAGTTTTATGTACATTTATTAGGTGAACTATGAACCTACATCTTTCTTTAATTTGCTGAAGAGAAATCTGACCACAGAGAGGTTTTTAACAGTATTAAAAAAGCCATCAAGAACATTGCCAAAAGGATATTTCATCAATAATTCAGGATATCTTTTACAAAATACAGAAATATTTCTAGGACTTCTAAAACAGAAAATCAGGAAGTTTCTAAATCCTGTTTCATAGAAGCCTCATTTCATCTCAGTTGCTATCCATATAGAAAAATGTGGTGGAAGTCACCTTTGTTACTACTCACAGAGCAGAGTCTATTTTTAAAGTGAGCTCTCACATGCCCTTTTCAGCCTTGGGATAGGCCTCCTTTTATCAGGAAATATTTTAAAAAAATATCATCTTGGTGCCTCAGTTTTTTCCTCCTCTTCTGTATTTTTGTGGTGGGTTAGTCCTGGTCCCCACCCAGTCACTCAGTCATGCCCCAGTAAGATGAGAGAGAGAATCACAAGAGCAAAAGCAAGACTGTGCTCAAGATGAAGGCATTTAATAGATGAAACAAAGTTGTGCAATCACAGCAAAATAGGGGGTTCATTTACTACTTCCCATTGGCAGAGAGATGTTGAGTCACTTCCCTGAAGGTCCTGCCTCAACACACGAAATGCCTATTTGGAAAGACAACTACCATAATCACAATTGTCCCTGTATTTCCCTCCTTCTCCTGAGATTTTTATGTCTGAGCATAGCATTAAAAATATGGAATATCCCTTTGCTCAGTGGTCAGCTGTCCCAGCTGTGTCAAATCCCAGTGTTGTGCTGCCCCAAACCTCCTGGCTGGGGCAGAGTGGGAAAAATAAAACCCTGTTGCTGTACAAGCACTGCTCAGCAGTAACCAAAACACTGGGGTCTTATTGACTTTATTTTAGTCACAATCCAAATCCAAACCCAAAATGGGATGCTATAAAGAGAATTAACACCAGTCCAACTGGACTCAATACATCTTCTCTTCTTTTGACAGTAGATCAGTATTACATAGACAAGAGAAGATCAATAAATTCAACCTATCTGCTCTCTATAAATGTATAGGGTATTCCGACACAATATAATGAAAGCTTTCTTATTTCAACTGCTTGATGATCTCTCCTGTTCTCTAAGATTNAAAAAGGAATTAGGCTGCATTTGAGAGGGGTTTTGGGGCTGGAGTGGGGGGGAGGTGGGGCTGGGGTTTCTTTGGGTTCTGGTTGGTGGAGATTTTTCATTGCTTTTTGCCTGCAAGGTGGAGATGTGACACCAGTTGTCATGTTTCAGGAGTAGGGTGGAAGTTGAGAATATAATTAGCAGCTTTACTGGACACTACTTTTTCCCTTAATTTTTCTTATAACTATGAAATAATAGAATCTGAAACAAGGAATATTAATATATTGCTGTTAACTTCTGTTAGTGAAAGGTGGCTGAAGTGACTACAATACAGAAATAAATATTTTTTTTAATTCTCTAGTCCTGCAAATGCAACAGCTCAAATGCAGACCCTCCTTTCAAGTGGCATGGTAATGCTGTCAATCCCCTTCAGAGACCAGTCATGCACGCAATAAATAAATACTCCGTGCCTCACAATCCAATCTTTGGATCGCTCCTGTCCCCCAGTGTGTATATCCCAAATCTCCATGTAAGTGTTGCGTGTTCGGTGTCAGATTGTTAAGGCTCAGGTAAATACCAAAGTCACTAGATTGCATCCTTCCTCATTCTTCACTCTCTTTCTCAAGTTATGATTGTTGGATTTCATGTTGCTGTAATAAACTTTAGCTAGCAGGACACTGCGTTTCCTAATTGACAACATATGCAGTAATGAAGAACTTAATTCCAATCAAATATGGCTGAAATTATTAGAGCTGAGATATTTAGAATAAGGCTTTTAGTTTGTACTGGCTAATCTCTTTGTCAAAGCAGGCAAGTCAGTGTGCAAGGGAAACCATGAGGAAAGATGGGGAAGAGAAGGAAGAATGAGGAATGGGAAGGGTAGGCTGAGAATGACAGATGTTAAAGTTGAAAGGGACAGTTTTGTACATCTGCAATTCTGTTGAAGATTCAGAGTTTTAAATTTTCTCATGTGGGCGTTGATGCTAAATTTTGTGTAAGGGAAAAAGAAAACACAAGTACACACACCTCTGCCTCACTGCACAGATCTTCATATAGGGTTTCACCTTTTGGATAGTGACTTTTATAGAAGCTGAGCTTTTCCAATGTGGTCGAACAGAGTAGAAACTTGTTTTTATAGTTATTGAAAAAACTGTTTGATAAAGGCAGAGAACTTTTCATTTACCCTGGGGAAAAAAAACAGTAGCACCAGAATGGTATTTAATCTTAAAACTCAGAAAATAGATGTGCTAGAAAAAACTTTTTCTAACAATTACAGACTCTGTCTAAGTGTTGCTGTAGATGTTGTGGTGCTGTCCTCTTTGTTAAATATTATCTTTTAGGAAGTACTATTTCCTTGTTTAAGAATATTTGTTTACCATGGGTGAGCAACAAATATATAGCAACAATTTCTAAAACTTAGTTTTGTTTCCAAATATTGAACAAAGATTAAATTTTTTTCATTTGAATTATGTCTAGGCACAGTCTATTTTTTTGATTTGTACAATCAGTAAAGTGAGAGTTTACATGCCAGACACAGTGGTGTGTCAGTGAGATCAGTCCTTTAATGTAATACGTGAGGCCTTTTTCTGATGTTTGTATTAATCTATTTCATGTTTCATGATTTAGTGACAGTACTTCTTTCATTACCTGTGTTTCTATGGTAACCAAATATCCCATAATGGCTCTGTTATAATGCCAAAAAATGTTTCAATTTAAGCTAATCTATTCAATTTTAGATCATTATGCTGCAGTACTAGCAGGGATTTCACTACACCCTGTTTGGTTTTATTAGGCTTATTTTGGTGCTGAGAACAGGAAAAAAACAACTCTAGAGACACTGTTGTAAGAAGCCTTGGGATGTCCATGAATTCAGAAAAGCTTTTATAGATGTCTGGCATCTAACTCAAATATATTTTGTGATCTTGTGATCCTCACAGCTGTATCCTACAAGTGAGTTATACTTCTCTGATTCTTGTGTCCTGCTTTGATTCTTGTGTCCTTGCTCTATCTTGCATGGATTTTGAATATTTTAAGGTTCCCCTGTAAGAAACAACCATGCAAGCTTTTCCTAATATATGGACTCTTATGTTTTTAATATATGCTTTTTATTCTTATTGATTAAATAATGTGATAGTGATTAGAACAGTTTGATTGTGTTGATCTAATTGATAGACTGAGCTCCACTTCTAGCGGCATAATTAAAGAATGTAGCATTATATATCTGTGGTCATAATACTGAAGGAGTTAGCAGACATGTAAGCTTGAGTCACCAGAACTCTTGCAATCACCTGTAATTAAACATCTGCGTAACAGTTTGAAGAATCAGGTACCAAACGTAATTTTTCATTCTGGTTTGTCAAATCAGTGCATGAAATAATGGGCTTATAAAGGTATTTCTCAGCACAGTTCCCTCCACTGCAAAAAGAAGTAGCTAGTGTTTCAGCAGAGTGCCTTGGATGCCTTGGACCCAGTAAGTTATATGCCTATTTTTTCAGTGTCTATCTGCTCTGTATTTCTCCTAATTTCCCCAGAGATTCTCTCACAGTAAAAAACTTCTGCCCTTATATGAAAAAACTGACACAAGAGTTATTTCACTGTTGTGTCCCTGCAAATTCCTGTTATGAGGAAGCCTCCTGGTTTGATGAAATTAAGCAAAGCAAGAAACCCATTTATAATTCATGCAACTGCAGCTAGTAAATGAGTTTTGCTACTAGAACATGACAAGATAAATACCAGCAACAAAATTGAAGCCAAAGAACTGGGACAAACTGAATGATTTCACCTATATTGAATTAAGTAGATATATATGTACATATAGGAAGAGAAGATTAAATAAACTGTATGGATATATTAAACATCCTCAGTGATGTAACTACAATAAGGGCATACGATACCCAGCAGATTGATTCTGATTGTGCAGTGAAGGCAGACTAAGTCACACCTGGGGAGTGAGGCTGATGGATGGTCAGCATCACTAGCTGTGCCGAGAAGCAAGAGGCAGCACTTCTGAAGTTGCTCAGTCTCACTAATGCTGCAGGATATACAATGCCCAGCTGGAGTCTCTAGCCTGGCAGCTGAGCACAGACAATGGGTGAGATTTTTTCTGAAGTGGAAGGAAATGGAAGAAAGGAAGCTTTCTGCACATACTCCTTGCAGCAGGAAGTAGGTAAGCAGTTTCTATGTATTTTGTTCTACATCTCCTGCCTAAACCCCCACAGTCTATTGCTCCTGACCTTTCCATTATTCCATCCAATCTGTCCTTTCTGTCGCATTCCCACTCCTTTCTTGCCCCCAGGGATGACTGAGTTGGCTAAAACGACAGTGTCTTGCACCATTGTCCAGCTGTCTCTCTATGAGGCTACAGAAATACTCCTCTCCACCACTGGTAACAACCATCAGCACTGCTGAAAACTCACCTGTGAAAGCATCAAATCACAGCAAGAGTGTCCAGACACCAGGCAGACCAATTCTGTTTCCTGTCCCTAAATGATACACTAGGAAGAACTGCACTGATCAAACTATTTGCCCCAAATATACTCCATTCATTAAGTACCATACAATTGCATTAAATTGCAGAGAACTGATTAAAAAAACAGGAAAAACCCCACATTATAATACTGAGTTTTATATCCCACTGTTGTTTATATATGTGCCAGAGACTGGTACCAACCGTTTTTGTATGTAATAATCAGTAATGACATACCAACCTTAAGCAATAGAGAAGTTATATGTCACATGCTTTAGCTAGCTCTTCTTCAAAGTCCAATGGTGAAAGAAACCAAGGAGGTGGAAACAATTGTGTTATGTTGACATTGCAGCATATTGGAGGATTTTATTGCTGCAGCATCTGCAAATATAGGGAGTCAGGAATATTTAGCTGTTTATCCTTGGATGTCTGAAAAGGAACTTAAATTCATAATCAGTAATTAAAGAATATCGTCACAGAACAGACTCTGATTTCCTGTAAACCTAGCTCTGCCCAGCTCTTATCAGTACAACAGCCACACTTTCTATCAGCTGAGCATATAAAGCAAGGGCCTTCATATAGATCATCAGTATTGTGTAATTTCAATCTATTATGAGAGTACTTTTCTAAAACAGAACATTGTTTTCTTGCTTTGAGCATTTCTTGTGACTTGGTGGAATGCTGTGTTTTTCCTGGAAAGAACATTGGTAATGAAACCTTACAAAAGACAACTGCAGAAGATTCACCCATTCACAGTACTTCAAACCCATCCAAATACAAAATTCACTAGGATATGCAGAAAAAGAAAATGAAAGAATTAATTTGTATTCTTCACTATTCTTGAAAATTAAATTCTGGCCTATTTATTGAGAGAAGAATGCTGTTAGTAGAGCAGAAGTTTATCCTTCAAAGGCTGCCTTCATTTGGTCAACATCCTCTAGTTCATCAGTGGGAAACAATCACAGCTCTCTCTGTCTCTCCCTTTAGGCTGGACATTCATCTTCTCTTTGTGGCACTTAAGCCACAAAATTTAATATTTTCAGAGTTCACTGCTTTCTTTACAAGACGGCATGACAGAACAAGTAAAAATACTTTCTGTTTTAAAATCTGAAGATTTGTACATGGACAAAGAACATGTAGACAACCCAAGAAGTACCTACACAATAACCTAAACATGTTAAAAATGTGTATTAAGAAATATTCACCTCTCCTGCAATTAGTTGCTCTTGGTCTACTATTTTTAAAAGTTTGGCTTTGCAACAGCTATACCATTTTCTCATGACTTTAAACTGTCCCTTGCATTATTTCAATTGTAGAAATTCAAAGTGCAGCAAATGGGTAATTTCAATTGTTAGGCTACTATGCTCATCACAAGTGTAAGAGAGAAGAGTTTACACTTAGGTTCACAACACAGAACAGTTTCCTTCTTTAACCTAAGATTTTTGCTGCTTTAATACTGAAACTAACAGGAGGAGCTGAAACTTCTAAAAACACACAAAAATAAGTGAAGGTGTTTCAAAACTCACTAATGTATTTGTGTGCAAATTTGTTTCTCTTTCTGTAATCTGAGATAGAAAAGGAAGGTGACAAAAAAGCTGGTAACGTCCCTATTCTGCAAAGGAAGATCTGTGATAAAAGCAGACATCCAGACAAGCAGCAAAAGACTATGTGCTTAACTATACTGTAGAGGTGAAAAATAGGTATAAATGAGCTACTGCCTGATCCACATATGTTAGTCCTGTGAGATACTGTTACAGCTGCAGCTGAGGCTCAAAGCATGCAAGCAGTTTTAAAAGGGGGAATTTTAAGATGATGGTGAATTTTTCTCTCTAGATCTTGATCAGTCCCACCATGTCTAATAATTTTACATTGTATGAGCATGAACTATTATCAGACCATAATACAATCTTTGACAGCACTTGCAATAAATATTCAGAGGGACAAGTGACCTAGGTTAACAGTCGGCTTAGTCCATCATGTAGTTGGCATACCACAAACACATACAGGATCGCCCAGAAATTTGTGGTTTAGAAATGAAAGAGGCCACCAGAAAGAGCATGAACCTTATGTTCACTGCTCCCAGCTGCAGTATAATACAGGGTTTGCAATGAGTCATGAAAATTGACTCACAAAGTGAAGAAGTCCTTGCAGCAGTAGCTGTACATTTTGCTCCTGAAACTTGCTAAAGTTTCTACCATATACAAAGCATTGTCTTATTCCTGCAAAAGCTGATGGCTAAATTAAATTTTGTACTTTAAAAAAAAAAAGCAACAATGCAAAGTCATTGATTACAGTATTGCATTACTGGGAGTGCCTGACCAGGTACCAGTGAGGTGTCAGTCTTACTGAATCAACTCCATGTAAACATGCCCAAATCCCAAAACTCCTTTGCTCTCTTTTCTGACAAACAGCCTTCCTTAAGCCTTATCTTTGTCCTTCTCAGATAAAATTGACAATAGTTACTCTGACTTCTGACTCCTTGGAATCCCTTTCATTTTATTTTAGACTTCTGTAAGGTGGATATCTGGTTCTCAAATTTCCAGATTCCTTTTATTTTTGCTGGAGAGGAAGGCTCGTTTTGGAGAGCACTGTCCACTTCATTCTCAAGTGGATGTATATTTTTAGAGTGACTACTGCCCATCATGCTGTCTGGCATAACCCAGGCTTCACCCTCTATCTCTCTATAATCTCTTGTTGAGATGATATACTGCTATGGGTAGAGACCATCTTTTGTTTTTGTGTTGGTAGAGGCATTATCTGAATGCAATCAAAATTGAGGCTCTGCATGTTCCAGTCATGGGCATAAGAACAATAAAAGAACAAAGTACTGAATATACTTGCAGATAATTATATATCTTCTATCCAATGTCATCTAGTAATTTAAGGGTGTTTGTGTTTCCAGATGTAAGATGTACACATGGTTTGAAAATAGGCAGAATTCAAACACCCAGTGTTCCAAGTCCTTAGTTCCTCTGACAGGGCCACCACAATTGCAAATTTGTGAGCAGGCAGAGGAGACTCATTATAACCTGCTCCTTTGTGGTTGATGAAAACAGCTATAATGTAGAAAGCCCTGAAACTCAGAGAAGAAATAGTGACATAAAAGTTTTAATTTTCTGAGTAGACTGTAACGACTAATCATATATCAATCTGGCTAAATAATGAAAAAAACTTTCTTTTCCTCAGGAAATTTGAATTTTTAGCCTGTCCAAGAGAAGTTTTATGAGCATGCTTTAAAAACATTAAAATGCATTTCTTCAATCCCTACCCAGTATTACCTTCAGACATTCATTTCAGTTTTATAGCATTCTTCATACAAGTGCCACAGAGAGTTTGACTGCAAAGAACATTTAATTAAAATACAGCTAAGTAAATAGGATTGGATTTTATAAACCACAAGACACCTATCACTTTAATCACATATGGAAATGTAGTCCATATGCAAGAGGCATAGGTTGCTATCTAGAGAAACTGCAAAAACAATCCTGCTTTTATTTTTTACTGAATTTCACCAGAGATACTAACATAATATATATTTCCTATAAAATATAGAGTGCTGGGCATCTGGTGCTTAATGTTCAGATATCTAAATACTAAAAATTAATTTTATGTGTGTAATAAAACAGACTGTAATAGTAGAGTGTTAAAGCCAAATACCTATTCCTCTTTCAGAAGAAAAAAAAAAAAAGGAAAGAAAGAAACATTTCAAAAAAGATATGCTCTTCAACTTGGAATCTTCATCAACACAGTAATATTGTCTTCCACTTTTTTTTTGTTTTCATAAGAATTATGTTGGTGTTTTTATCACTCAGCTACTTCTCTGGATATTACAATTATGTATTCAGTGTGATGTACAAGAAATGAGCCAGATAATTAAGAGTAAGATGAACCAGCTGCAAATACAGATAAAGTAAATTCATTATGCTATAATAAGAAGACTGTGTGTATATAAAGGTTTGTATACTGTGTTTGTGTCTGGGTTTTTTTAACTGTGGTGCCTGCATGGTGAGACATGCAACAGGGTTTCCATGCCTGTCAGATTGCTATTGCCACTCTGGACTCCAGAGTGCAACCTGCTAGTGGACTTCATGGCAGGGCTTTGTGACTTCAGCTGAAAATCTACTTGGAGTAGTGAGTATCTCACAGCATGACCATGAGTGCTTTGCCACTGTAGCCCTGATCCTAAAAAAATCATGTTTCATGTTTTGAATTAATGTTTCATGGTACGAATGACACTTTGAATATGAATTACAAATCCTATAAACAAAATATAAGCCCTTTGTCTATGAAGGGAAAAATACTAAAACTGCTGATCAAATTGCTACTTGGAGGGTGAATGGAAAACTCAGAGCATTTGCACTTGACAGCTACGGTTGTTGTCATAAAAGAATTTTGACATTTAAATGTCAAAAGATATGCTATTCTTACAAGACTTTAATTGTCTTTGGTCATTCTGGTACTTCTGTATGTGTCTTTCAATGTTTTAATTTCACTGTGGATTTATATCTGATGTGCTGTCCATTAACCAGATATACTTTCCAATGTATTGGAAAAATGGTGATCCTTGCAACTTCTTTCCTTGCATACACTTTAGTTACTTCTTTTTAGTCCTTGCCTGACTTCCTTTCCACCACATCTCTTTCATTCTCCTCTATTTCCATGAACTTTGTCTTCCAACTCAGAAATGAGAGTTCTGGATCATCTCAGATGATGAGTAAATTATCACACCTTTCTGCCTTGTCTGTTTAGTGTGATTTTTCAGCAAGGACTGCACGCTACCTTGTCTCTATATCATCCTTAGATTTTATTCAAATAACCGAGATTATGAATCCTAATTAGTTTTCAGAGTAAAATATAGCATTAAATTATTTTGACAGAGATGGGTTTATACATTCCTGTTGGGGGAAAAAAGGTCTGACATCAGTTCATGGAATGCTTTGTAAGTTCCTTAAAGTGAAGTTGGGTGAATTCTTCCTCCCAGGTAACTTAGGCATTTAACACCCAAAAAAGATGTGCGTACCGTCATGAGTGAAGAAAATGCTGAAGGTTACCATGAACGCCTGAAGACAGGTAAGAGGGATATGACCCAAGGTCCCCATCCAAAAAGTTTCTTTTGGCTGGTTTTCTGGTTGTTTTTCAGACAAAATCCAAGAGCAACTAGCTCTATCACAAATGAACTTCACAAGTACTCTTTGTTACAGATTCAAGGAAAGTAAATTTCTGTCTGAGCTAGACCTGGGGTCTCTCAGATGCTCAGGAGGATGCTCTATTTCTTTGTACTTTTTTTTCTTTCAGTACTTTTAAAAACCCTTAATCCAAGGGCCTGAAAGGGAAATATATCTCCTCCAATGTGTTCTCTCGTTAGTACTACTTATACAGCTTTCACCAGCATTTCATTTCACTTCATTTAAATAAAATATGGCCTCTGTAACCAAGAAGATAATTAGTAGCTGATGGAAGCTCATTTGTAATTATATTGAGTTGAAACTAATAATTATTACATTACTTTATGTGTACAATGTTTTTCCTCCCAAATCCCCTCAGATTCCCTCAGAGATGCCCATAAATTTTGCAGCAAATTTGCAAGGACTGTTGTGGGAAATGGATGAGATTCTAGCAACTCCTTGTCAGCTTTCTTTCACTGCACAAAAAGGAAATAATTCCTCAGCTAGTGAGGAAACCATCCTTCTCTAAATTATACTGTTTAATCAGAGAAATAATTAGAGAAAGTTTATTACTGGGTTTCATTCTAGAGTATCTTGCTTTGACACTGGCAGAATATTTAGTTAAATGATACAGGTTTGTTTTATCTTGTAGGAATGGAATGGAAATTTTTTAGTAATGGAATGTTTCCTCAGGTCCCTTATAGGAAATCTTCAATCTTATTAACAATTTCTGGTGATAAACACTGAGATGTGCTACTAGTTTTACTTCTTATATGGCTTTGGGGGAGACTGTGTATTTAGTGAAAGATGAAAGGAAAGCAGTTGCCACCAAGATGCACCTCAGCAAATCTCTGTGCTAATTGACACAGTGTAGTCTCTTCTAAAAGGCTGACTTTGTCTCTTCTCTCCATGCAATCCCCACGGTCTCTGAGGTTTCATGGAGAGCCTGGGGACATTTCTGGGGGTTACACTTTGATGTGTTAGCACCACTAAATAGTGTCATAAGCATCCCAGCTACAGGGGCGTGTTTTGCTCTTCTGCTCTGACCTCCTGCAGAAAATTACTTGTTCAGCAGCAGAATGAATCAACCTAGGGCATCTCTGTGAAAAAGTCAGGCGAGCCTAGGCTTGATATTCCCTGACTCTGTGTGCTAGCTTCTCTTTATTAAGGGAAAATAGAAATTATCAGTCCTTAAACACCATCTCTCTGAATATTTTCCTGAATAGTTTACAGAATTTTGCTGGCAGAAATTTATTTCCATATGAACAGGTGTGGAAATTGACAGCAATGCATGAACATTGACAACAATATATGAGAATATCTCTCATGCCTTTTATTATTTTTTCTAGACTTACCAGATTTTATAGCTCTCCATAAAATCCTTAATTGTCACTACCTTCTTAAAAAAGTGTTGACAACAGAGCTCCAAAAGCTTTTGCAGATGGTATGTGGAGAGGGAACAGCACCTTCCTCCTCCTGTTTGATACCATTTGCCCTACAAGATACCACATTGCACTCATTCATTACCATGATGCATAATTTTTTTCTGTGTCTTTACACTGAAGAGAAAAAAAAAACAAAACTGGCTTCATGTTACTGTGGCATCAGTTTCTTCTTCAATGGTTCTGACAGGTGGGCTTCATTATGAAATTAAGACAGATCAATCTGGGCAGATAAATTTAGTGTCCAGTAGTGTCTGTGAAGGAGAATTCAGAATTGGTGGAGATGTGATGTGCAATTCAGTTGACCATCATGAGGCATACACAAGACAGGACATTAATGCCACTTCCCATGTTCCCAGCAATCTCATCTGGTGACACTCTGAGGGCAGTAGTCTCTCAGAGGTCCATATGACACCAGGCATGCCTAGAGACACATCAGATGCCTCTGCAAACTCACGTGTGGGCAGCTGAGTCATCCTCTAGATCTCTGATTTACCATGAGCTGAAATGCTTTCGGGGCTTCATTGCCTGTAATAGGATTTTAGACATCTATACACACCTACATGGAGACATTTAAAGTTTCCTAGTTTGAAATTGACTTGGGCCCAAAGGCTCTGTTTAGTTGCCTGGAAACAGATATTTACCAACTCTTCAATCTTAGGTCAGCCGGCCCTACTTTTCTTCTCTAATTGCTGTTAGGGCCATGATGGGAGACTGTGCAGAGAGAGAGACCCTAATAGTTTTGATACCCTTAGGTGCAAGACACCCATGGTTCTCCCAGTTTTGGAACATTTAGCTTTAATAATTAGCTTCTAATAGTTACAAAGTTTAAATTTTTCAGACTTGTCAAGGAGCTAGGAGGTATTCTATGAAGATTGGAAGATTTAAGTACATCTTTCAGTTTTCTCCCAAGACAAGGACCTCGTATACCTATTGAATGCTTCTGCCTTCCAATCTCCACTGGCAGCAGAGTCAGCACTGCCTGTGGTGACAGGACAAGTGCTGGGACTTCCCTTGCACATGGTATGCTCTGAAATAATATGTCTTGGGTTTTTTAACATTCCAGGTACATGACTCTGATCTTCAGGAATAGCAGTATGATTATCTTCTTTCTTTTGAAGCCAACAATGCTGGTTCCTTGTGTTTGCATCTGAGGCCATTAATGTTGGTCTATAAAATAAAAATCAACTCCATGTCTCTCTACCAAATGCTGCCAGAACTTTGGTTTTTGGTGGTCTTATTAAGTAGTGCAAAATCACATTTTACTCTTCTCTCACAGCTCCTTTCAAAATAATGGCAGTGAGATTCTTAAGATTAATACTAAGATATATGATTCTAATTTTTACTTGGACTATGACAAGTTAATATTTCCATTTAGAATTATAATTAGGAATAATTTTGGATTCAGATTTAGATGCAGTATAAACACGGAATTAGAAAGCTATAGGATTTGGATTACAACTCCCTTTTCTAGATTTTGAGATAATGTTTTGTGATATTTTACAGGCAATTTAATATATTACATGATTTTCTTTTTGTTTCTATAGTTTATTCTTTGAGATTTATTTATGAATGTCTAAAACAAAGATGCTTGAGTGTAGGGAAGATTAAAGCTGTTGTCATCCATGCTGCCACACATTTTTTTTCACGTTGGATCATAGGCTCTTTAGGCCTTAATAGCATGCTAAAAGGGTCCTATAAAGATGTTTTTTCTGATGTTTCTGCCATTTCACATAAAAGCTTATGGGCTGTACAGCTCGGCTGGTGGTCCCAGGTGAATGTGCATTTTATTTCAGGAGGTATCACTAAGAAAAATTTATTATGGGTATAATAATTGCAGCAGTAAAAACACTGCTGTAATGGGAACTGCAGTATCATTAGCTTCTTTAAATTCTTTTTTATCCAAGTTGTTGTCTTAATAGTGCCTTTCATAGATACATTAGATTAGCATACTTATGGTGGGATCCATCTGCCAAAATGTAAGACTCTAAAAATTAGACATACAATTCTGAGTTAGTCATCATAAACTACACTGCCTTTTGAGAAATATATACACCTACAGAGAAATATTCAGATTAAACTCTTATTTTATGATAGCCTGAATTGCTTTTTAAATGTAGCTATTCCTCATTACTTCAAAGGGAATATAAAAGTACAAGCTTAGGTTCAGGTATGTAATTTTACGTTAACTAGAATATTAAATTGGGACAAATGGATGGTTGACTGTAACTAGTGATTATTTTGGTTCTATAAAAACTTTCCCTAAATAATTTATTTTTATTTATATAGCACAATAGAAATTACTGGCAAATTATCTCAAGGATTTTCTTCTTGAGCAATGCCAGAAGGAAACAGAAAGAAGCAAGGCAATCTCTTTTCAAAGGGATGAAATTGGCTATGCTTCTCCCTAGGGTTATGACTTTGTGAGGAAGCCCAGCTCAGAGCTGTTGATTTGGCTTCATAGTTCTGCTGGGGTGCATGGTGGCTTTGCAGGACTAAATGCCATTTCCTGCCCTTGTGGCTGTTCTCATGGTTCTCTCACTCTTCTGATGAACATTCAAACTGTTTTCAAGAACATGAGGCTGGGGAGCACATGCTGCTGAGCCAGGCATACAGTCTAGAAAACAAAAGGAGTCATTTCCTTAGACAGAGAGGGGAGATATGAAATTCTGGCAGAATAAGTGCACTCTTGCACTGATAAAAATCAGACTATCTTTATCTTTTTCCTCTGTGGTTTTACATATTTATGGAGACAAGGATCTCAGTTTATTCCTTTGCACTGTCAGCTAGAGTTAGCATCCCTAACTGATATTATCTTATTTTGTTTTCATGCAAATAGATGACAGCATGTTCCTTCCTAATAAGCAGAAACTATTTTATTTTAGATGACCCATGAATGCTGCAAATTTTATTTCTGCATGGTTTTTAGTTATAGGTCACAAATAGGCTAAAGAAATTTGGCAGCGGTTTTGAGACCTGCAGGCAGGAACAGAGTAAATACTGACAGCTGTGGCGTGTCTTAAGGCAGGGAGAGTTGTCTGTGAGCTGTCTATCTCAGCTGGGCCCTGCTGAGTTGCAGTGTCTGCTAAAGAAAGCCTGAATTCTGCTCTTTTTTGAAATAGTTTATAGAAATACCAGTTTATTTTCAGTTGTTTGAAGTGTGTTGTCATAGTTATGTAGTGAATCATGATGCCTAAAAATACTTTCTCTGTATTAATGTAAGGTAGTTTCAGTCTTATCGAATGTTATATAAGGCAGTTGAACCAACACATCTTCAAAGTCTTTAGTTCTTCAGCTAGCTGCAGATAAGCTGTTTGGGAAAAAAAAATTCTTAGTTTTTGAAATTTTTTAAAAAGCAAAAATATTAGGATGGGGTACTGGCTTACTGCTCCCTGAAGAGGCCTGTGCTCTGCTCTGCCTTTGCCAACACCATAGAATTTCAGTTGTAAAACTGAAGTCAGATGCTTGCTTGGCTCAGTGAACAGGGAGCAGTTCCAAATGCCCAGGCTGTGTAGCATTAAATTTATGCAAAGTGTTTGTGATGTTATCTAGGATATGAAAAACTTTACTTTCATTTTCCAGAGAAGTATCATCACATTTCTCTGGAAGACAGAATGCCCATTTTCATTACCATTTCAGTAGGAGTATTTTTGAAAGTATTTTCTCACCCAGGAAGTAGAAGGTATAAATTAAAAATTAAACCATTTCTCTTTTATTCCAAACTAGTAGGTTTGACTGAGCTAGCCTGCCATTCTTGAAGACATATTTTATGGTCCCTTCTGTGAAAGCCTTAGAGACAATTGCAGTCAAATGCTATACTTTTGTCTTTAAATAAATCTTGCTCTGGTTTACAGCTATAAAAAGATGGAAGCAGAAGTTCTGTTAGTGTGAGAAGGTATATTTACCTTGACATAAAAAAAACCCCCAACTTTCACTTGACTAAAATGCATTAAAAGTCAGGAGCTACCAGTTTTGGCACTCTACATTAGGGACACCATTGCAGCCAGTGACAAAAACCCAGATGTTTAAATGGGTACCTCCAACAAGTGGTTTGCCAGGCTGTGGTGAGAACTGTCATTTGCCACCTGACTGAATACATCTCTTCTTTTTCATCCTGAAAAATGGTGATGTCCCTATCCATGTTGGTGTATCCTTTTCCACAGGCAGATGATGCACTCCTCTGATTTTCCCTCTGAATATTGCTTTTAAATCCAAGTGCTCTGATCTTCCTGAAATGATCTCCCCTAGGCTTCAGGCTTTACAAGGAGGAGAGTGATGCTCCCTTTATGTTATAATACTTCTGATTTAGTTTTTATGTATTTTTTTTCCTGAAGAAAAATATATATTTTATGATATAAATAACTCTTTAGTCTTGAAGTTTGGATAAAAAAATCTTAGTTGCTAAAACCTTAAGTAGATTCAGGAATTTTTATAAAGTAGGAAGTAAAAGTGCTTGTAAAGTCATTTTTAGAACCAGCTAGTCCAAACAAATTTGGCCTCCTTTTGTCCACAAAGCAGTTTTTTTGGTTTTTAGAACAGTATCCCATTAGTAAAATATTGAAAACAATGTTCCTGGACACCGTGTTCTCTCAAGAGCCTGATGTCTTGAAGAGAGGCCAGCATAATTTGTCTAAGAAGCTCAAATCTGGTGCTAATAGCAGTGCTACTTCTCTGATATATTCTGCTTTTCTGTTGCCCCATGCTGTTTTATGTTCCTTTAATCAAAATCTTTTGTAGTCCCCTCCTTTTTTCCCCAGTAGATTCTGATAAAAACCCAGGTTTTTTTCTAGGATGGAGTTACTCATGTTTTGCTTTGGCTGGGGAATGGCCTGAAGTTGTGTCAAGGGATGTTTAGCTTGTGTATCAGAAAAAGTATCTTCACCTAGAGGTTGGCTGGGCACTGGAAGAGGCTCCTCAGGGTAGTGGTCACACCACCAACCTGACAAAATTCATTTAAAGTTCTGACAGGTGGGCTTCATTATGAAATTAAGACAGATCAATCTGGGCAGATAAATTTAGTGTCCAGTAGTGTCTGTGAAGGAGAATTCAGAATTGGTGGAGATGTGCCACCAATTCTGCACCAAGGCCAGTGCTTTCAAGCACATGATCTGACTCTTGGGACATCCTGTGCAGGGCTAGAAGCTGAATTCAATGATCCTTGAGGGTCCCTTCCAACTCATCTTATTTTGTGATTATGGGATTTTTTAATGACATGTGACTTTTACTTCCCAGCACGAAATTCCTGCCTCTTAGAAGAAGGCTGTCTGTCATCAGGTTCTTTCTTTTTTGGCATTACTATTGCAGTCAGGTTACCAGCAAGGATGCCCATTACCTCTTATATGATGATACAGAGAATCGTCGAATGGGCATAATCCAGAGGTACATATCTGTCATTCAGAACAAAGGAAAAAAAAAACCGTGTCTGGCTCTATGCAAGAATAGTAGAAAAGTAGGATTTTGGGCAGATGGAAAGCTTTGCAGTGCTGAATGAGAAACCCACTTTAAGTTCTGGAGTTCAGCTTGAGTGATAGCTGCAAGCCCAGCTTGAAATTTTGCAAGATTTACCATGTCTTATTCCCTGTCTGAATGCAAGGATCGCAGAAGCGGAGCTCTTAACTAGTATTAACCTATGCCCTTTGTCACAAAGTTTCATTAGATACTGAAACAAGTAAAAGCCATCTGAATACAGGATAGGCTTCTTCAGATGGAGAATTGGGATTTTTAACATCTCGCCCAGTATGGCTCCTTGCAGCAGACCATGTCCTGGATACAGCTGTGTGGGGATCTGCCACTTCTCCCAGCCACTTACAGGGGCTCATTTGTTTGACAAGTGTGTCTGGGAAAACTTACTTTGGGCCCTAAAAATGCCGCCTCACTGCCTGCTGCAAGACAAGTTAAAGGATCATACCAGGAACCTAGAGAGGATCGTCCTGATCTCTCCATACCATTGGGAGTTCTTATTCCCTAGGGAATAAGAATTAAAATTATTCAGTCAGGTTTTTTGGTATGAAAAACTTTTCAGGATCACACTTCAGTGAGATAGTAAGAGCAAAAAAGTGGAACTAGGTTGTTTCTAATGTGTATCCTTTTCTCATGGCATCAGTGTCTGAGGTACTTGCCACGATCCAGACTTTCGAAACATGATTCAGAGTGACTAAGCAAGCTGCCTTATAATTCACTGAAACTACTGCTTTCTCTCTAGGGAGATTATTTTCATACTATAAAGAATTAAATGGCATGATTCATTGTCACATGATACCGTGGAGGCCAAAATGGGATCACATCCCACAGCATCTGTGAAAATGGTTATGTGGATGCAGTCTCTGGTACAGGAAGTACACTCATGGCTGAATGGGAGAATGGGAGGCATGTCAAGGTCCTTTCAGGTCTCTCAAAGTTACAGGTCATTGTACTCCGTTTCCTCAACTTTGTAGTCCTTCCAAATCTTTCTGATCCCCATTCATACCCTTTCTCCCAAGCATCAGTTACAAGCCACTTTTCCACATGGGCACTTGAGCAGAATTGATCTTTGGTATTGCTCAATTTGGCTGATTTTGCATTCTTATCATTACAGGAACAAGTTTAACTGCATTTGACAGACATTATCCAAAAAAAAATTCTTACTGACATTAGGCAGAGTTTACTTTTCCCAGCAATTGTATTTTATGAGTTGCAAGGCCTACATAGCGTAAAATGGCTTAAAGCTTAGATGAGCTTCAGCTGAATTTCTTGACATAAATCATATATTGAAAATCATATATTTCAGAGATCTGAGCACTTTTTGTTTGTTTGTTTCTGAGCTTCTAATTTCCTCTGTTCTTTGACATTATCATTAAAGAAAATATTTTGGAGGACATTTCCCAACCCCCATCAGAGGAATGAAGTTCTGTTGCAACACAAAGCAGCAGTTGGTCAGATAAAGATTTTAGCTGAATGTGTAATTGTTTGCTTGGTTGCAGAAGACAAAGAGAAAATAATGGTTAATTTCTATCAACTCATCATTTAATCATTACTTTCCAGGCACAGCTATCCCACTACTCTACTATCTTTGACCTTGAAAACATAGATAAGTGGTTCAATGATTAGGAATTTCTTAACTTCATTATCTTCCAACTCCAAATCTTGTTAAGAAGAAGAAATAGAAAGTTTGCCTCAGTAACAAATTTTGGATCTTCTAATGAAAGTTGATGTTGGAAATACGATATAATCCCCTAGGGGAACGAATTCTTGGCCAGGTATTGCATATGCCTGCTTTAGGCATTGTGAGAATTTTATCTACATTAAGCTGCCTGGGGGAACTTCCTAGTTCCAAGTGTGAGTTTCTGCCCTGATTACAGCTCCTCACCCTTTCCTTCCCCATCTTTTTTTCTGTGTGATTTCTTACAGGAAGCTTGAACAAGCACAGCTGTGCAAGGAAGAAGGAGGAAAAGTCAAGGAGAGAGAAAGTCTTTTTTTCCTCTATGTTTTATGTGTGTATTTTTCTAAATCTTAAGATGTTAAAGCATTTTACAGAACATTTGAAATTCCTCTTGCCTATTCTTTGAGTTTAGGACATATGATGTATTCATTTATGAGCCTGAAATGATCTGCAGGAGATTTCCTGTCCAGTATATAGGAAAACAGAACACTGATAACACAGGTATAGAGGGAATTCTTCTATTAGGCCATTAATCTAACAAATATGAATAGGGTAATGGGGGTTTTGCCTTCATTATTTTCATGGTGGGAACATAACTGTGCTAACACTAGAGCCTTCTTTCCTTTTGTCATTCCTACTAATGTTCTTCTCAGCCAGCCTCTAATCCTCCTTTGATCTTCCCTCTATTTATTCCAAGTCACCCCCAGAGCTCTGTGATTTAGAGCCAAAGTTTCTAGGGTTTAATTTCCCTGAAGGGTCCTCTCCAAGGTTATGAGTAGAAGACCTCTTTTGGAGAGGAGACTAAATGTAACCCTATTGCAGACCAATTTCTGAAAAGCAAGAAAGATAGAAAATATTTCTTTCCCATGTTTTATTAAAGAGAAGGAGTTCTATCTTTTTTACAACCCAAATTTTTTTCTTCAGTGAAGGTGATGGAGGACTTGAAGAGTATGTATTGATGGCATATATAGTATTTTCTGAGGAACTAGTGAGTCAAGAGAGGTCTTTTAGCAACTTTCACCAAAAAACCATGCAGATAAACAAGCTCTGAAACGAACTTTGCTGCCCTTGACCATTCTGTAATAGATACATCTGTCACATTTTTATTTTTGCATCATTACCTTCTAGAAAACTTTTGCTGCACTTGCAGATGCCTGCTCTCAAAATCTTTTAATCAGAGAAGATGACATGGCAGATTGACAGGTCCTGTTTCAGTGGAAGCTCTTGCAGTTTCAGCTCTGTATCTGTGCAGTATTTACTGGCTGTATGACTGTGCTCTCAGGCTGACAGCATCAGTCTCACCTGACAACCTCTGTTAGCTTCACTGCCAAATAACCTTTCAAGTAATAGCTTGAATATAATATATTCTCAAAGCAAAATTGTAAGGTTTAAAGAACTGGTGACTTGTCCAAGAACAGCATTTAGAGCTGGGCATTTTCATTCTAAGAGTAAGCTTACAATTGCAAGCTGAGAGTGGGGAATATGACAATTGTATTTATTTAGAAGTGTATTGCAATTTTATTGTTATACTTCAGGTAGATACTCTGCTGAGGTATTTGAAAAGGCACAATTTGCATGCTGAAAAGATCCAATTTGCAAGTTTATGAGGAGGTTTTTTATTGAAATGACACGGATAATGGCTTAACTCTTTATGTTATCAAAAAAATACAAAGGGAATGTGTCATGACAGTACCTTGAAAAAGAAGAAAATAGCATAGTGAATCACTCAGCACCATTTTCACAATCCACTGATCAGTTTCTACTGCTCTAATTGACATAATTTTTTTTATTTTTTAAAAGTAATATATGCCTATCTCAACTAAACTAAAGTAATCCTAAAGCTATTTATTTCCTAAATAAAGGAACTATAAGACTAAAATAATTATAAGGCAACATATGTCTTTTTAGCCCACAATTAACATAAGATATGGGTAGAACATGTATATTACTGCCTTGTACAGTTCCACACTTTCTGTCTTAGTAGCTTCTGTGGGCTAACCAATTAACAAAAAGGTCATTGTTCTCATTTTCCCAGTATCAACAGAACATTAAAGCAGCACATCTGTGATTATGTTGGTAGAGCAAGGGATGCTGCAACTGAGATGAAATTTCAGTTTCTCAAAGGCTAAGACCAAAGTCCATAAATTTAGCAAATAATCTACTGTGCATGAAACCTTTCTTAATGGAGACAAAAGGAACTATCATGAAAGCACACAAGCAAGAAGTGAAATTGGGGATGGCCTTTATATATTGATCAAATGTGCATCTGATAATTTGTGTGTGAGAAGTTAATAGCGTGAGTCAAATGCCGAATGCTGCAACAATAATGTGTAGATGCAAGTACAGGTAAGCTGGTTTCCTGGTATGCTGCTCTCTTCAACTACCTGAAAGGAACTTGAAGATGGTTGTTGGTCTCTTCTCCCAGGTAACAAGTTTCAGAAGAAGAGAAAATCTCCTCAAGTTGTGCCAAAGGGAGGTTATACTAGATTTTAGGGTTTGTTTTTTTGGTTTTTTGTTGGGGTTTTTTTGTTGGTGGTGGTGGTTTTTTTGTTTGGTTTTTTTTTTTTTGTTTGTTTGGTTTTTTGTTTTTTGTTTTTTGGTTTTGGGGTTTTTTTGGGTTTTTTGTTTTTTTGGTTTTTTTTACATGAAAGGGGTTGTAAAGCATTGGAACAGACTGAACAGGGAAGTGGTTGAAGCACCATTCCTGGAAAAAACATATGTGGCATTTGAGGACATGGTTTAGTGATGAATCAGGATGTGGTTATGGGTTCATGGCTCGGTTAGGTGATCTTAGAGGTCTTTTACAGCCTTAATGGTTCTGTGATTCTATATAACCACTGTGTTGTTGATACTTAGCTCAACTGGGAATGTGTACTTTTGGACAATGCTAGTTGAAGAACTACATTCCTTGACATTTTTCTCTCTTTATAAAAGAATCTTAGAATGGTTTGGGTTGGATTGGACCTTGAAAACCACCCAGTTCCAGCCCCCCTTCCACTAGATCCCATTTCTCAAAGTCCCATCTAAACTGGCCTCAAACACTTCCAAGAATGAGGCATCCACAGCTTCTAGGGTCGATAGGTGGGTTAAGACAAGCACTCAGTAATGCAGAGGACTGTTTGAGAACACTTCAAAGTTTTTCTCAGGTTTCTGACTGCCTCTGTTTGCACCAGAAATATAAAAGAGAAACTAAATTCTTTCATAACCAAATGATAACTTTTCTTTAGATTTCATCAAGAATAAGGCAGTGCTGATATTAAAGGAAAGGAAGATTTTTTTAATTTCACTTGAGTTTAGGCTTGAATAATGACAGGAGGCCAAAAGAATTCTTATTTTAACTAAATAATTTCTCTGTGTCCTCCACATAATTGACTTCTAATGCCACAAGGTATGATCCTTCTCACCTCATTTGATTTCTCATTAACACTGTGTAATGCAAATTTTCATTTCCAGGAATTACTGCATCAAATGTAATTTTTGATTGAGTGGAACCATACCTCAAAAAATTGACATTACTTATAAACATAGAAGCCAAAGAATTTAATGAGGAAATTTGATGTTCCAAGTTAGGTCCTGTTGCATAAGAATGGCTAAAGACAACTTCAGAAACATTTGAATTAGAAAGAACAGAGGTGAATGAAGTTTTGCAATCTTATTCCTTCTGAATTTTCTATTAATGGGAGAAGCAACGAGTACTAGAAACAAGACAAGGGGTCTACAAATTTGTCACATGGGCACCAGATGAACAAAACCATTGGGTTGAAGGAGGCAATGGTTCAAAGTTTAACAGGTAGCCAATGGAATAGGTATTTGCTGGGTTTGTTATGGGGCCCAATGCTCTTCATGACCAGTCTGGACTATGCTAAGGAACATACCCTCAACATATAAATGGTAGACACATACTTGGAGTAAATGGCTGGTGAGAACTTCTACCATTTTTAGGGTCTTTGACCAGCTGGAGGAATGGGCTGACAAGAACATCTAGAAGTTCTTTAAAGATGGTTGCTAAGTTTTGGAGCTGCTCAACCCCATTGAGCAGTGCAGACTGGGAACTGACTGGTTAGGTCACAGCTTTGCTGAGAAGGGGATGAGCTCCTCATAGACAGAAAAATGATTGTGAGTCAGCACCATATCTATGTGGCAATGAAGGCTCACCATCTGGGCTGTGCTGGGGAGAGCATAAGCAGGAGATCTAAGAGCATGACTGTACCCCTTTGCTTGACATTTATCAGACCACATCTGGAGTTCAATTTGCTTTTGGACTTGATGATCTTCAGGGTATACTTTTGACATGAATTCTTCTGTGATTGTAGAGAAAAAGGAATTTGCATAGCAACAGTTGAAAACATTGTTTGGTACAGCACTGTGACATATGGTGGTTTTTTTCTGAAACATATCTCTGTGCTTCATAAGTGGATTGATTTCTGCTTCATTATGTTTAATAAGATTTTTAGCTGAGGACATGAGCTTTTCAGGGGCGTGGATAAGCAGTGTGATAGCCTTAAGGCAAAAACTTTAATATGAAGCCATATGAAATTTTCTGAGATAATGAAGAGAAAGAAGAATATGAAGAATTTTTTGTTGTTGTTGTTTTGAAGCTTTCCAAGAAGAGAGCCTACTTGGCTTTAAACTGAAGAACAAATAGGAAACATTACTTCATATTATTAACTGTATTGGAGTGAAAATTAACCTAGTGTTAATGCCTAGAAATGTGTAGAATTACAGATTTGTGTCAGTATGATTTTATTTTTAGATACTGTGGCAATGTTAAACCTCTATTTTCAGCTGGCTTGTTTTGCCTAATTTTTGATTGTTTCAGCATGTTGACTTTCTATCTGCATCTTTTTATCAAGAAAACAATCTGAACAAGAAATCATCTTTGACTTTGCTATTATGGAATAAACTGTGGGTTTGATATAAGCAGGGATTAAATCATAAAAATCAGTGACAATGTCATTTTTTCCAGTTTCTGCTGAAACTTACAGTTGATTTTGATGGGTTTTGAGTACAACAATGTTTTAGGTTGATTGAGATATTTATGTAGATACAGAACCATAGATTCTTTAACAATTTTATATAGAGTTTCAAGAAAATTTGCTCCATTACTTCAAAATCAAAACAGATTTTTTAAAGTGAAAGACTAGCTAAAAAAAAAAAAAACAAAAAAAACCACAAAACAACAAAAAACCAAAAAAAACAGCACCCAATGAAAACTATAAAACCATATACAATACTTCTCCAGCAGTTCTTACATAAAGTTTTTTTGGTTGCCACAATTTATCTTAAACCTGACTTGCAAAGTCATCCAAGATACCTTGCTGTCTCTTTATTAATGAATCTCCTTCTATTTAGAAACCACTCAATCTCTTGAACTTTCATTGCTAAGGCTCTGAGTGGGTGTCTAATGCAACTTTTTAAGGAAAATATTTAGACAGTATTTTCAGGCAGTTT
This sequence comes from Regulus satrapa, assembly GCA_013396955.1. Classification (NCBI taxonomy): domain Eukaryota; kingdom Metazoa; phylum Chordata; class Aves; order Passeriformes; family Regulidae; genus Regulus; species Regulus satrapa. The sequence continues at coordinate 21,638 of VWZN01011483.1, read as the reverse complement.
GAAAAAAAAAATTGAATTTGAACTTAGGGCATAAGATCAACAAGACTTGTCATACACTGTTGTACTCCAGCATAGATCTGGTTACTCTTCTTCTGTACAAAGCACATTTGACTCTGTTAAATACAGAGATGAAAAGCTGTTAAAATCTGGGGGGATTAAGTCCCTGATTAACTGGATGTACTCCAAACATAGTTTCATTCTATCAGTCTTTTTTAGTCACTCGAACTTCTAAATATCTGGATAAAATAAGCAATGACTTCAGCAATCAAATCACACCTCTCTGGGGAAATTCCTATGTATCAGAAAAAGGAATCAGTTTGTTCCAAATCATTCTGAAGTACAGCAGAAGTACCAGACTAATGGCTCATATGTGAAATATATTAGACACAAGCAAGAAGCTCTGTTCTCTAATGTTTCACAGAAGGAAAGAAAGTAAACAGAAATTATCTTTGATGACCTAATCAATGGGTGAAGGAAAATATAATAATTGTGGCTCTTTCCCTCTTTCTACTTGATATTTATGCACCCTTTAATTACATTCTCATTTTTTAATTTCTGTTGCTTTTTGTGAGAAATTCCTCAAAGTGCTACTTTCACTGGCAAATTTAAAATGCTAAAAAAAGCAAGTGGTGAAAAAAGAGAATCATTGTCAAGCAGTATCCAAAAGGCTTGTTATTATTTGTTTGGAAGGACATCTTATTTCAAAATTTCATTTGAACTGGGTTTTTAAATTTCAAAATTAGTAAAAAGAGAAGACCTGATACTAATAGTCTGCTAACTTTCTAAAACTTACTCTGCCTAAATCTTTTCTAATTAAGCTAGTACCCTTTGTTTTCATATAGCCTATGCATGTTAGAATTGCATAATCCACTCAAAGATCTAAGTATATTCCAAGTATATACTTGGTACCCTGTAGGTGTTTCTGTATGCATGTGTATAAAGGGTAGGTATGCAGACATGTAGGAAGCTGAAAAATTTTGTGCAAAAAAAATCTTAGATGAAGTTTAGCAGAATATATTCCTCCTTGGATACTGCAAAGGAAATAAGCCACGACATTCACCATAGGAATCGTTCACAGCTGTGTTGGAGGAGGTTCAGACATGCTGTAAGGAACAATTTCTTTATAGAGACAGTGGTCAAACACTAGAACAGACTGTCTGGAGAAATGCTTGATACCTGCAGCCTCTCAGTGTTCAAGAAGCATTTGGACAATGCCCGTAACAACCTGCTTTAATTTTTGGTCAGCCCTGAGTTGGTCAGGCAGTTGGGCTAGATGATTGTTGTTGATAACTTCCAATTAAGATTATTCTATTCCATTCTATTCCACTCTGTTCTTCAGAGGTGTATTAACAGACTGACTTATCCCTATTCCCATCCTTGACTATGCCATCATGTAGCTTCCCATATGAATGTGCTAAATTTAAATTCATGTTTTCCAATGTTCATCTCGTAGCTGCATTTCCAAGCCCAGGTTTGAGAGGGAAATGGGCTGCTGCACAGCTTGCATATGTTCATTTATCATGTGAAAAGATATAAAAGTATAGGAAAAGCAGACCCACTACCACCCTGACAGTCTATCTTAGGGGATAAAATTTAGGATTACAGGAACTTCCTGTAGAGTCCTTCAAAATTATCTCCCTGTCATCATTAACTCTCTAGGAAACCTCAACTCTTATTTTGGAAGGTTTTTTTTGCTAGAAATTGTTCATTGGCTTGCTGTGTTTGGATGTCAATCTAGATGTATCTGGATTTCAGGGATGGTTTGCTTTGCTGAATTCCTGAAGGTCATACTTATCTCATTTGCCTTTTTGGCCTTATCACATTCAAATCAGGAGGTCAAAATCCCCTGGATAGGGTCTGCTCTCCTTCATCCCTTAGTGGATCAGATGTTTTAACTTTTTTGATAAACAAACCAGCAGCTTAGCAGCTCTTGGTAAAATAATTAAAGGTTTTAAGAAGGTCTGGGCCTGAGCAGTCTTCTGATGAGTGCTATAGGATTCAGCTGTTATGTTGAATGCCTGGTTAATCTCTAGCTGAAGAAACAAATACTGATGCAGTAGTTCAGGGGCTGGATTCCTCCCCTAGATTTGTGACTAGACTTCCTACATGGGGTGAATGTGGAGTGAGTAGTATCTGAGGAGGTACCACTTGAACTAGCTAATACAAAAAAGTAAGTACAGGGGAATCTTGCTGCCATTGTACGGGTACAATCTTGCCCTCTGTGTGCCTGGAGCACTCAGGTTAGGTGCCCAGACTGAATCATAGAGATGTGAACTTCAGCACTGCATGCATGGCTTCCTTCCATGAGGAAAAGTGAAAGGGTAAACTGATACTTTGTATGCACAGGCCTAGGAGCTGGAATTCCCATCTTTATTAATTTAAAGTGATTTGTTGCTGTTACTGCAGGCAGAGTGCTGTGACAGGCTGCAGGGGTACCCTGAGTTTGCCCATCCCCTTGTAAAAAGTTCTGTTGTTGAAAATACCCAGGATACCAAAGGCCAGATTGCTCAAGCTGGACCTTGGCCACATTGCTTCCAGTATTTAGTGTGTGGACAGGGACAGTCCTGGCTTGTGCTTGCTGTTGCAAGATTATGACTATGCTATGTACTGAGAATATAGATGTGAATTAGGTAAAATATGCTCAGACTCTGGAAAACAGAGAAGGAAATAATCAAGGGCGGGACTGGACATGCCTGGGGATAGTTAAAGTAAAAAAAATCGCTTTATCTTTTGTGATAAGGTGAAAACTGAACATCTGATTTCAAATCTAAGGTTTCCTTGGTTTGGTACCTAAACCAGACATATTGATGTATTTGGGGGTTTAGTTAATGCATTTTTTTAAACAAAAAGAACATCTTATTTCTGATTCAATTTAGTTGTGAGTATTCAATTCCTTTAAGATTATTTGAAAATATTATTGGAAGTTTCAAAATTCTATGTTTAATTATAGATTTATATCAAGTAGCAACCCTCAGATGCATCTGCAGTCCAAAATGAAAGCAATTTAAAAAGAATTTTTCTTCTCTCTCCCTAACCCATCTTTTCCATGCTGTTGAGTCCAGTGCAGAAATGGTAGCAATTACCAATTTAGCAATGCACACAACATAATTTTCTTTTCCCCTGGAATTTAGGTATGCCCAGATGTATGCTAGTTGAAATGGAGAATGTTTTGGTACACTTATCTCCTTGGTCAATTGGAAATACCCTGCAATCTGTGGCTGCTCTGTACCTGATAGGAATATGCTGCTGAAACAACAGCAGTGGGTGATTTCATCAGTCAAAATTGTCAATGACATTGATGATAGGGCCACTTAGCATCAATTACTATATAAATAAAATGTGGAGAAGGAAAAAAATGTCATGAGGACAAATGCATAAAATTTCAAAGAACTCTTAAATGCCAGAGCTGAAATGGCAGTAATTTTTTTTTTCTTATTGCGAAAGACTTTAAAAAAGACTTTAAAAAGAAATAAATTATTGATAAATGAAATGTGTCACATCTATCTCCTTAATTCTCTTGGTCTTGATATAATTATTCACTTTCACAACTCAATTATGAATTTTTAATATGACATTCAAGATATAATCTAAAATTGCTACCCTTGTCAAATCAGTGGAGAAAAGAACAAGTGGTCTATCCCGGTTACTGAAAATGAAAAATGTTTCTCAGATGAGACTCCGGTCATCTGGGAAAATTCACTAAAAAGCAGAGTTAATGTGGTGCTTTTGTACAAGTTATGCCAGACTTCAGTCTCGTAAACTTCCAGTGACTTCAAGAAGAGCAGGTCAGGTGAAAAATTTTGAATTAAAATTACCTGCTTTTATCTCTTCCTGAAAGCCCCAAATTCTTAAAGTCTGATCTGATTTTTAATAAAAGCTGCTAAGTTTAAGGTTCAGACTTGAAAAGAATAAGCAGTAGAAGGGTTTCTTATTAGAGTCTCCTTGCTTAGATACTTTCATGAGAGCTGCAAGAAGTCTGCTGCTAATGAAAAGACATTTTGAGTAACCATTAAGAACCTGGTTTAATGTGATGCATGAACTCAAAGGGGGTTCTGAAATGTGAAATGCAAATGCTGTCCACCAGCTAAAAGATTACTTTCACTCTGATTTTGGCTTCAAACTCTACTGCCTTAAATTTGCAATTTGGCTTAGTTTGGTAATAAGAGCCATTCAGGTCAGAGGGCTTTCAGTATGTGCAGGGGTCCACAACTCAGGATTGCTGAATCCAGCACTAAATGCATGCAGATGTCTCTTTGGTGGATAAAATGACTTTCAGTAAAAGTCTTTCCCTAAATTTATTCACTAATTCTGTGATTAACAACATCTTTGGAAGCTACATTTTCAAGAGGCAGAATCAGCTTTCATGTGCAGCATAGATTATACCTCTGTCTACACAATAATTTCTTTAAAATGGAGCTACGCCCTGAGCTAACAAGCAACTACAGTTTTACAAAACTACATGTGTGATTCTTAGAGAAAAATTGGACTCTGAGGTAATTTTTAGTTATGGAGTGAAAGATTACTTTTCAAAACTTGTCTTCAGTGTTAAATATCCCTTTCAATGATCTTTTAGTTTGGAGACAAAACTAAATGGTCAGAAAATTAACAGTTTCTTGTTATAAATGCACTACTTTAATAGATTTTGTGCTTACAGCTCTTTTTTAATTTCCTGTGAATGCACTACATTTTCAAATTTATATAGAAAAATACAGGGTATTTTGTTGCTATGGCAATTTAGATCTCTATTTCTTCATTTATGAATAATAATAAAAATATAATTAAATCTAGTTACATTTTTGTTTCATCTCCTGAAGCTAGACTTTCATGAAGGCATTGTATACACTCAATTTAAACAACTTTTATGCCTTCTCTAACACGATTTTATGTTCTGCTTGTTTGTTTGGGGTTTTTGGTTTTTTTTTTCGCTCTAAACATTGATTTTAGCTTATGCTACCCTACTTGCAAATATTAATGCATAAAAACAAAATGTGGGGTGTTTTATTAGGACAACCAAGCAGTGGAACATGTTGCCCAGGCAGGTTGGAGTAAACTTCACACTTGGAGTTCTTCCCAGCAAATGCTACTTTAAGCAAGAACCTGGACTGGGTTTATGGTGGGGTTTTTTTGGTTTTGTTTTTGGTTTTGTTTGATTGTTTGTTTGTTTGTTTTTTGGAGTTTTTTTGGTCTGTTTTATTAGTGGTTCCCAAGTGGCCAGTTTATGTCAGTTTGAAAACATAAAATGAGACTACGTGAAGAATTTTATCCAGTCTCCTGTATGTAGTGTAAGAATGTAGCTGGCATTGCTGAGAAACTCTCTTCTCAAAGGCTTCATCACTCTGCCTCATTTTACCCTACTGTTGTCACTAGTTTTAATTTTGTCTTGTGTGTCTTTTGATGTCACACCTTGACACTTTCCTTGGATTATTCAAGGAAATTCTTAGACCTGAAACATAGGTTGTCATTAGCCTCTACTTCAAACTCCAGCTAGAAATAAAGTGTTGTAGTCTGATAGTGTCATATGATGTTCTTTCTCAGAGTAGTCACACTTTCAGCTTTAGACTGAAAGACTATCTAGGAACACCCTCAGGCAGAAAGCCACACTGAAATTAGTCCTTTGACTTCACAGAGTATGAGCTGAGCACTGTAAATCTGATCTGTAGAGCAGTGGGCACTTCAAAACAGATAATTTATCCACTGAGGTTTTCTATCTGTATATACATATACATATATATGTATACATACACATATATGTATACATATACATATACACATATATATATGTATGTGATGCTTATATATGTAATATTTATATAAAAATTGTATTTAAATATACATAAACCAGAAAAACTCTCATATATATGTATGTATGTATATATATGTGTGTGTATATATATATGTGTATATATATATACACACACACCTGCTGGAGATTAGTGTCCACAACATCACTTCAGTCAGGTCAGTTAATTATGGAAGAGGTAATTTTCCTAAATTATATTTTATTTTCCATCTTGTATATTCCAGATTAAAATATTATTCTATTATTCTTGCTGTCTCACTGCCATATATATATATATAACATTTTAAAATACTATATGTTTTAGGCGTGTATGTATAAGTGCACAAATATATCTATATGGTTATGTATATACAGAACCATACAGAGAGCAAATGTAAGGCCTTTTTCTCACTTCTAGGATTCTAGGATGCTTTTCTGTACTTCTAGGATTCCAGACAATTATTTGAGACTTTCAAATTAGAAAGATCTGTTAAAGGGGAGATTGTCTTTATTATTCTGATCTGTCATTTCTTTTATGTAACAAGCCAGCTGTTATTTGAACAGCATCATTCATTTCCTCAATGGAATGATGACACTACAATCAGCCTTCATTATCTTCACATGCTCTTATATGAGAACTAAGCGCAGAGGAAATACTTTGTAATTACTCTAGGCAGATTTCCCACATGTTAGAGATGCCATAGATGGGATTAATGAATATCACTTGAAAAGGTTGAAGTAGACAAAAACAAAATTAGGCTTCAGTAATCGCAACATGCAGATGGGTTGAAATGCTAGTGGGAAAAAATCCCATCAGCAATTAAACTTGCTTCTTGGAACAGCAGATGTGCATAGTCTCTTTACTGAATATTGAGCACACTTGAAAGGAATTTGTAGAGGAAGAATGCTGAAATACACACAGATATGCTTAGCAGGGCTGCTGGGATGAGTGACAGGCTTGTGCTTACTCTGTTTAGTAGGCATCATGACTTGCCCCTGTCTCTGCCTAAAAGAATCCCAAAGTTCTGCCTGTCGATGAGTGCTCTCCTTGCCACTTCTGCTGCTTGCTATTATCGAAAGCTCTTCTACCATCAGAGACCTGCTAAAGGACTGATCTAGGACAGCAAGAATATGGGACAGATTGGCTCTAATCTCTGAAGAGTATCATTGGTCTGAAAAGGAGACATTTCTCAATCCCTGTTTTGCAGCAATAGCAGAAAAGTGTCTCTGTTGGCTTCCTCTCCAGACAATCTTCAAGATTACTTACTAGCGAGAAAAATACAGCTGAAAAGCCACCAGAACAACCAATTTAGCCACCTGGAGGACTTGCTCTGAGTCGCCAAGCATGGAGCTGCAATGTAGTGAGGTAAATGTATCAGTGAGCAACACAAGTATTGGACCAGTTGTTTCAGTTTGTAGTGTTTGGTTCCAAGTCAAAACTGATTTGCAAGGTCCAAACAAAAGGTCCACAGCCATCACTGCAGTATGCCTCTTGTTATAATACCTGGGAAAGTAGGAAGGATAAATGAGTGAGGAGCCATCTTCACAGGGTTTCTACTTGTGCAAATTTTTCATTGACAGCTTTTATTCTCATATATTCTGCTGGCCAGTGTGTAGAGTGACATCAGAACACTTGAAGTCTAACACCTCCGTTACTGAAAAGTGGACTCCAGTCTCTTTTGGTTGTAGCAAGAGGAAGGAATTTGACTATTGCAGAGCTGTCATCTTCCACATTGTATGGGAAACCTTCCTGATCTGACTCAGTGTTTAAAAATACAACATTTACTCTAAAAATTAGCTTTTCTTCTTTAAGAATGAAGCTAAGCTCCCTTCTCTCTCTCCTGTGATGGGAATAGAGTGGTTTCTGCTGTTCCCAGTCCACAGGTAGATCTCAGGCTGGATCCAGAATCTGGTACTACAGACATGATTGGTAGAAATGTATGCAGCCATAGAAGCATAAGCATATAAAGTGGTGAAGCATTTTAGAAATAACCAGTTGGATCCAGTCTTACCTGTGATTTCATCTCAGAATCTACAATAACTTCAGCTCACATCTTACACCTAACAGTTATGAATATAGAGAAATCTTTTGGAATTGCTTAGTTGCAGTCCAAAGGCACTGATCTGTCCCTGTAGGAAGCCAACTGTGTTCTTGATTGCAGTTATAATAGGAAAAATACTATGCTTGTCACTAAAAGGTCTGTATGTGCCTACCTATCACTGTTATTTTCACTTTGAAGGATGTGGGAAAAATCCCTGCTACTGTTATGTTTAAAATCTTGTTAGGAACAAAAGTGAATGCTTTATGTACGTACAAATATACATACATATATAGCGTTATAATTTTTATTATTTTAGCAATAAATATGTATTCTAACAATCAAACCAAAATACAGGTAGTAGTTACTCAGTCAATTCCAGTAATATTAACCATTATAGTCTGCGGTAATATGGAAAAACCTCCTCATTAATACTCTTAAAATTATTACAAAAGACAACTTAGCAACATCTACCCTTTTTCCTGGAGCTATGTTCACTCTTGCAGTGTTGCTATGGAGCTTTCAGGAAATAGCTCCAGTTGTCCTGAAGCAGAGGGGTGTGTATGGAGGGGGAAAGGACCATGACCTAGTGGGTGGTATCCCTGCCCTTAGTGGAAGGGTGGAACCAGGTGATCTTTAGGATTCCTTCCGACCTAAGCTGTTCCATGATTCTATGAGTCCTGGACATCCTGCACTCTTCAGGAACAAAAACTACAGTGGTGGTAGGATACATTCCTCCTTGATCTTGGGGCCCATCTGTGGCTATTTTAAAATGTTTTGTTAACAAGACCTACTTTTACTCACTGAGCATCACCCCAAATCCTTCAGCAGCTCTTGTGAGCATGAAAGGCTGTTGGGCATCACACGGTGGCTACCCAGGTCCATTGGATCTTTACCACACAAAAAGCTGCCCTCCCAAAAGCTAAAAACCATGCGCTAGTTCCTTGACTATTGTTAAAACTGGCTCAAGTTCCGAGAAGTCCTGAGTGCCTCCACTGTCAGTTGTGCGACACTCCTGTGGTCTTGTGTGACTAAATTACATTTGTTAATGCACAATACCACTGTGTGAATAGTGGTGGTGAATAAAAGCTGTTAACTTATTCAGCAGTGACTATTCAACATGTGAATAACTATGTGGGAGTGGTGTACAGCTTACTTCTGCCACCCTACTAAAATCATCTTCAGTTTTTGTTTCCCTTTGGTTTGCGCAGCACTTTTCATCTCATTCTACAGAAAAATCTTTTTCCATGTGAAAGCAAACAGACCATTCCTAAATATTCTGTATGCTACAACTTTGTGAAAAACATTTAGAAAACACAACTGCTGTGAGCTCACAGCAGCCTGGTTTGGATTGAGGCAGTTGATACAATAAAAAGCCTGGCAGCTGATGTCAGGGATTTATGGAATTTTCCACAGGAGGAAAAAGTAATCCGGTATATCCTCTATCAATTTTCTGTTTATTCATCAATTTATATTTGGGTCAGTATATATTAAATCATTATGTCAGTGTTCTTTTTTGAACCCTTATGCTTTTCAGAATCTTATTTTAACTGCTGCTTTGTGAATTAAACCACAAGAAATGTGTTATTTTTTTGATTACAGTAGTTCCACAACAAGCTGATTTTCAGTCCTGGGAAAGGTATTAACTATATTGCAACTGGATTACTCTGAGTGGAACCCTCCAGTACAACTGCCATATACAACCTCTTTTGTCTATGGTCTCATACACAGCTTCCCATCTCTTCACAGGTCTTTCAAGCATAGATGAAGAATTAGTTGCAGAGATCAGTGGATTGCTTTCATTATTATTCCTACTGGCACCTAAAATGCTTAAATCGATGAGCAGCCTTTGGAACCATAACTTCTCTTCTATTTTTCATTTTTGTTTTCAGAGTAATTTGAACATCTCCACATTTCCAGATTAGACTCTGTATGTGGCTTATCTATTTCACCAATACTCTTACAAAGAAAATCTTACCTTCTATTTCAACCTGTGCTACTCAGTTATTTCTGAAAGCCTAGAACTTAAGTGTGCCTCTCATGCCTTCTTGCTAACAGATTGTTGTATGCATTTAGAGAGAGATGGTATTTTCAAAAAGTCAGAAAAGTAGTAGATTTGGGGTTGTTATTGTCAGTTAGCAATCAGTATGCCTTATGCTTCCTATGAGAAGACAGACTTCTAAAAAATGCTTACAAGTCTTCCTTGATAGAGCTGTTTTAACTCAAATCTTCCAAGCTGAAAGTGTCTTTCTGCATAATAGATTTATTTCTTTTTAAACCAACCCGTAAGTAATTTGGTAACATTAATGGAATGGCAAAATATATTTCTTTTGCTCATGTTAAAAAATTCAGCCTGGTGTCTTTTTGTTTTAGAAGACCCATCATGTATGTGTGCATTTTTGTGTTTTGGCAGTCAAGTGCCTTTTCTATCTATAAAAAAAGCTGCTCAGCTTTGGCCTTTGAAATGCCAAGTTAGCTTATGTTCCAGAGATATCCTCTTCATACATCTTTTCAGGATAAAGCCTCCCAAAATCTCAGCATGTCTAGCATGTAGTTGAGCAAAATTATGCTTAAAATCATAGTAGGGACCTATTCTTATTGTGCCAAGTCCAGGTTTTGGATCTTAGAGGTCTTTTCTCTCCTGTGTATTTGGTAGCAACTCTCTTGCTGAGCCCTAGAAATCTGGAAAAAGACTTGAATTAGTTCATAAACCAAGAGGTTAAAATGGCATTGGAAGGTAGGGGTGACCATGGAACGGCACATTGAAATAGGGCATGGGATGAGATGTAAGGTTGAAGATGGTGGAAGCCTGTATTACGGGCTGTGGGCAATACAGGAAGTGGACTGGACTGGAAGTGAGGACTGAAGTGAGGACTGAAATAGTGTATTTGTCAAGGTAAGAGGCTGAGGGTGNCGGGCTGTGGGCAATACAGGAAGTGGACTGGACTAGAAGTGAGGACTGAAATAGTGTATTTGTCAAGGTAAGAGGCTGAGGGTGAAAGTGGAAGAGGAATGTAGAAGAAGAAAATTCAAGTCTACTGCGGGGGGAGGAAAGAAAAAAAGAAAAAAAAAAAAAAAGAAAAAGAAACAGCAACCCCATTAAGCATCTGGATAAGAGTCAAGTTGGGAATCAGTGTCCCAAAGGAGAAAATGTAGAAGAGCGGGCAGACTGTTGCAGTGAGGGTGGCTAAGACAACACTTTAGGGTTCCCTGACTTCAGAGCTTAAGTGACAAAAATTAAGGAGCAGGTGCTTTGGAGTTGCCCAATAAATAACTTTTAAAACTGGGGAAAAAAACCAAACTATCAGGGTCCAAACAATGATGGGTGCATCCTCCAAATATGTTACCAAGGGATGGACACAAAAATATATAGGATAGGGTTGAGGGTGCAGGGTCCAATCAGAAATGTGAACTGAGAATATTACCAACTATGTGAAATGCAACTAAACAACCATGAACTGTAACTCAGAACATAGCCATATAAGGGACAACTTCAGTAATATAATAACTCCCAGGGTTCTTTGCTTATTGCTATGAGTTAAACAAATACTCCCCAAGGCTTGAAGCTTACATTTGGCTCCTCTAGCTGAGCCCCAGCTGGGCTGACCCCCAGAGTAGACATGCCCTGACACTGAGGCAAGATTGAGGGGCAGGGAAAAGGGATCTGGGTGTAGTAGAACCGTGGATGAGGAGCTAGATTAAAACAAAATAAAGTGGCAAAAATCTGGGCTCTTGAGATTCAGTATTGCTAAAAGGGAAGTACTCAAAATGTTATTGCATGGCTGTGGGTTCAGGAGGTGGTCCTAGTTGTTTTAATGGGGAGAAAAGTCTTGCTCAGACAAGGAGGTTTTAACTTTTATTAAAAATTGGAGAAATGGGACAGGCAGCCTGGGCCTGTTAGGACACTGAGTGACAGAGGAGGGAAAGACTGTAGGTGGGGACACTTACAAGTGGCAAGGTAAAATTGAGTTAGAAGGGAGTCAACAGAACAGCCTGTATGCAAGCAGAAAACTCCTACCATAGCCTGAATTTGATAAAAAGTTCAATCAAAACTGCACAACCCATGATCATGTACATATTCCATACTTAAACTAATATAAAATTGCAAGGCCACAGATCTCTCTGGGCTGTTTCATTTGTGCTTGTCACCAGGAGGTATTAGGTTAGGAAATGTATCACACTAAGAGAACTATGATTCAGTTTCCTGGTGCCTTTGCTAGCTCAGATGTATCTATTTAACACTGCACTGTGCTTGGTATTATCTGTTTCTTGAGTTCCAGTTATTTTCTCTGTCAAATCTTTGTGAATCACTGCTATTGCTAAATGTTTGTTACTACTTGGTAAATCTCTGATTGTTACAGTTTACTTTCTTAAAAACCTAGAGACTTCTGCAAAACAAAACCCAAACACTCTGCCCAAAAACACATAAAAAGAACATTTTTTGAACTTGAAAATTCACTGCGCATGAAAATGTTGTTAAGTACCTGCTCATGATGAAGAGGGCAATCTTATCTTACGTATCTTTGTTGAAGTGGCTGAGAGATTTTTGCTGTATTGTGCTATTATAAATTTCACCTGTGGAAAGAGAGAGCCTCAGCCTAACTAGAAACCTGAGCACAGAATAAGCAAGAACAATGTATGTTACCAAGTTTTCCTTAGAAAAAATGTTCGGCAGATTAATTATGATCTCTTTTCAGCTCTGTGGTTCAGTGGTTGATCAGATCTGGCATTTAAATAGTGCTCTCATTCTTAAATTAAGAGATTGGGGAGGAATAAACTAATGAAGCATTTACTTTTCCATCTCCCTTTTCTTCTAGTACTATGTATTCCACAAGCACAAGGTTTTGTACAAGCTCAGTAAACAAGTTGTGAACCAAACCAGGATAATTTGGTTTTTAATAAGGCATGTCATTAGAATTTCCTTTTTTGAAGGGTAATGAAAAGTATTTTGCAAGTTGACAGCATATGTAAAAGTCAAACTGAAGCTGTCAGCATGGATGCAGCAGTGCAGCCTCTTCCTGCCTTTGAGAAAGGTCAGTAGAAAATGCAAACAGCCACAGAGCATGTTGATGCTGCCAAGGATTAGGGCAGGAGTGTAAGTACAACACAAAAGCAAACACAACATGCAAGCACAAAATTCATATAGAAGCACATTTTACCCATGACAAGGATGTCATCTGTAGCAGACAGTACCTGCCAGTCAGGCAAGCCATCACACCTCACTCTCTACAAGTGAAAGAGGATGGCTTATCTCTGCAGAGAGCCCACAGGGAAGCAGGAGCTAAAGCCCACTGAAATTAATCAATGCTCATTTACTTCAACCTGCTTTGAATTGGATCCTAAGACAACACATCCCTTTGGTTTTCATGTTGTGTGAGCCTATATCTCCCAGCAGGCTGGGATGAAAAATCCCTGAGAGGCATTGCTGATTAAAGAGAACTACACAGGATTATGTTTATTTCGGGTCCTCTCAATTTCAATCAATTTATCCTAATTTCAGCCAATTTGGAACAATAATTAGGAATACATGTCTCCTGCAGTTTATCACAGAGAAATGCTAAAATAGATTTAGCTGTTTTAAAAGCTGAATCACCTTTGTTACTGTTGGTATTTGTAACGGGCTGTAATGGAAAGCAATGGATCCTCATTTAGGTGCCTTTGTTGGGTCTCTGGAGTCTGGTAAAACAGGAGGCTACAGGAAGAAGTCCATGCACATCTCATACTGAGGCCTGAGAGATTAGGGCAACAATAAAATTCCTAAAGTATGATAAATAACAGGGAAAAAAAAGAGTTATGTTCTGGATTAAACAGCCCAAGAAAGGGGACGAGGTGATTTGAAAACTCACTGACTGCTAAGGGAAGGGATGGATGAAATTAGAGGTCCTGAGTGTTTTCTGTCCTTTGACAGCCACAGACAAAGTATGAAATTATCCCCTTAGGACATATAATCTTTTTTTAATATTAATGAAGGTTTGCCCTTTACCTTTTCTATTTTACATTCTCAGACAACATTGCATTATTTTATTTTTCCCTGCTCCTAAAGTGGCAATTCCACCCTGTTAGCCCTCTGGATATATTACCAACCCTAAAATGCCATTTTTCTCTTGTGATACAATTGTCAAGTAGAAATAATTCCTTTTAACTCTGGCTGGAGAAACCACAATGTCTATTTTTTCTTGTTATTCGTGTTAGTTTCTTGTACATTTTGACTTTGCTTTACAGGCTGAATCAAAGTCATCAGCTTCCTTCATGGAGATAACTAAAAGTCATCCTGTGACACAGCAGTACATCCAGCAGTACTGTGAATAGGGTAACTACAGCTTTTACAAGGTTAGTATCCCATTCTAATCTAATACAGTTTTAATTTATTTCCTGTGGATTTGATTTTTCATTTTTCAACCATCTTTTCTCAATGTAATTTCCATCTCTAGACAGGTAAGAAAGATTTGTCTGATTTTTACAAACTGAGAGTTTCTTCCCTACTCCACAATATTTTCTTTTTTCTTTAAATTTTTATTATTAGTCTCCTTGGGTTTTAATTTCTAATGAATACATTTTTATATTGACAGCCTGTCCTCTCTCAAATAATCATACATTTTTTTCCTCAGGTACTTGTTGAATATAATCAAATTCCAATAGATTTATATTCATTATGTAAATGCCATTATTTACCTCCCATTTGCTCACATAGTGGAAATTGAAAATGCTAAGCTACTAGCACCACTTACAGCTTTGTAGTCAAAGCAAAGCCATCCACACAACAATTATTTCCATAAACATGAATGTCTCATTCAAACTAGGAAGCAGCCTGCCAGTCCATCACTGTGCTCCTCAGCAAAGGAGTGCAGATGAGCAGCCTGCAGCGCTCGCAAACCGAGAGAGAGCAGCAAGAAGGAGGGGTGGAGTGGGCTGTAGGAAAGCCAGAGCAGAGACTCATCAAAAAGCAGGAAAGGCAAGAGAAAGGGAGAGACATAACTAAGAGATAAGTAGTGAAAAACAAAGCCAGAAAGGAGAAAATCAAGGAGGATGATAAACAGAGATGGAACGGAGAGGAGAGAAAGAAGGGAAGATAAGGTGAACAACAAAAGCCCTGAGGAGATAAATAATCAGTATATTCATCAAAACATCCCCTACTTATTGAATGTAAAGGAGCATTCTCTGTCATATGAACATCCTAGAGCCTACATAAATTGAAAAGGAGTAAGATAGGCTATCAGGCAAAAGTGCAACATCAGAGTTTGTAAGGCCGCAAATTTAGGATACAGGAAAGCCTGTCTTCAGGTTCCCAGTACCAGATCAAACTGTTGCAGCTGCAAGAAGCAAAGTGCTGATCCCATACAATCTTTCAGTGCTGGTTCAAATTAATGCAAAACTTCTAGTATGTTAACTTTGTACTATTAACAAGCTGTATCTCATGTCATCTTTCTTTCCACAGCTGACATAAAGTCAGCATAACAGCATAAATCTAACATAAAACTCATGTTCCATACTCTGGCTAATTCAGCAGAAATGTATTAATGTGTACATAACTGTTTTTCAAGTGCTGTTCCAGGAGGGTATAAAATTGGTATGCTGCAAATGTTGTTATGAGCAAAGGGGAACATACCATATACCTGAAACTAAGCATTTACTCTTAGTCAAATTAATATCTTAACAGCCTTAACAATTAGCTCTGTTATGAAAATTGTCAAATTTTCATTGTTCAGATTAATACAGAGATGTCTCATCAGTAACAGCCTTCAAATTGTTTGTGTCTCCTTGGTGTTATTTCACATATTTTCCAGCAAGAAGGATGAAAGTTGAACAGAAGCTGATACAAAGGCTTGTTGTTTGCCCCAAAATAACTACCAAGGTTTGCCAGGTCTTTGCCTCCTGCAATACCCCTGCAAATGAAGTTATAAATGGACAGGCATTAGCCAATCCATTGACCACAACACAGTCATTAAAGCAAGCTAAGGTCAGCTCTGGCAAAGGCAAGGCCAAAAACTGCTTAGACCCTGAGCCATCAGATCAGCCCAAATGTTGCAGATTTTTACTGATAATGGAAAAAATCATGTTTAGGGGGGTACAGTTTCAGAGTTGTGTGTTCCTTTTAAATCCTTTTAAAAACTTTATGCTGCTCTCTAAATCTTCTTTAAATCTCTGGTACTCGAAAAAATGTTCAATAGGTGTTTTATTTTTGTCTTCAGCTGACAAATCTCTGCGATGTACTTGTGAACTCAACTATCAGTGTTCCAAGGGCTAATGTTTAAAATTGTGGAGGTCTGAACTTCTATGCTTCTATAGGAGAAAATATCCCTCTCTTCTCCACAAAGCATTTAGTTTAGTGTAACATACAGAAATCACAAAAGACATTAGCTCCATCTCAATTATTTGCTGTTGGGTTCTGTTAGGATCTAAATTTATTTCACAGCAGCATGAATTTGTGTGTAGTTAACACCTGGCTGCTGAAAAGTACCAGGCTTATCTCAATAGGACCTTTGAATGTTGTTTGCTAGTTCCTACTAAAAAATAGTGGCTGGGCAAAAAAACCCCCATGAGTGAAGTGCTGACAACATCTGCTGTGCTTACCTTTATCTAGCTGCAAATTTTGGCTTGAAAAATCTCCACACCCCTTCCTTCCCCCTCCTTTTTTGCAGGTCTGCCAAGCATGTACAAAGAGATTATTTCAGCAGATGGTGTTCCTCATTGTTATTCCTATTGGTATCCAGGGATGTTTGAGTCCATGGGCACAAGAATGTTATTGCCCACTGCTGTTGTAGTTCCACTTTGGCTTTAATTTCTAAGTGTCCGTACGGCCAACATAATCTGAAATACTTTCTAATTCATAATATTTGGCATCCAGCATTGCTCTTGATGCTTTCAAAGTTGTAATGTCTATCTATATATTAACAGCTTCATTGTGCTGCATTCTGAGTCTGTCAGGAGAAAGAAGACCATGCAGGTGATCTTTATAAGCTCATAAAGAATGCTGAATCATAAAAGAGGATATACTAATCCCAACATACAAGGAGAAAAATGTTATTAAATCCTGCTTTGTTCAGTGCCTATGCTGGAAGGTCATCTTACTGTAAGAAGAACTACTTTGCACAAGATTGTTAAAAAGCATATTAAAGACAGAAAAACTGGTGGGCTTTCTTCCCCTATGTGACTTGTCCAAGTCAATTTAAGCAAATCTGAAAGCAAAGTACCTTTCTGAGTTTCCTATGATCTAGCCTGTATGTCTTCTACAAGTACATATCTTCAATATTTTTCAGATTATTTATATGACAGTATCTGGAAATATGTGTCTGTAATTCTGTTAAATGCCTAAATTCTCACTGTAGTCATATTAGAGCTCTAGAACAGTATTCAGTTGCACAGAAAAGTATCCAGTACCATGTGGAATACTCCTAAGGGCATCCATACATTCCTATTTGTCTGCTGAATTTCTCTGTAAAACAATGAAAATAATAGTTGAAAACTAATCTACTGATATCTTTGAGGACGTCCAATAAATGGCATACCAGGGATAAAAGTAAATGTCTTTACAGCAGTATCTGATGCATAAGAAGTGACAGAGACAAAGGTTATCAACAAAAATAGAAATAACTGAATAGATGCAATGACCACATCATCCACACTGTGAGGATGTTTCTTTAAAATAGAAATTT
Source organism: Regulus satrapa (assembly GCA_013396955.1). NCBI lineage: Eukaryota > Metazoa > Chordata > Aves > Passeriformes > Regulidae > Regulus > Regulus satrapa. Next base: position 4,167 of record VWZN01011483.1, on the reverse strand, counting down.
AGTACTGAATCATAATGCATATGTTGCAGCTGTAGGACAAAAAGTTTGTTTCTCTAAAGATGTTTCCCTAAAGGATATGAAATCTGCATCCTGGATTTTGTCTCTATTGCAAAATTACTATTCTCTCAGTTAAATGCGTGGGTTATATGTTTAGAAGATTGCTTTAAAACTGTCAATGCTTTTAAAATAGTGCAACAGGCCTAAACTTTGAGTGTTTGGCCAGAGGCACACTTTGCCTCCAGGTAAGAGGCAACAGCAAATTAAACTAGTTTGATTTACTTATCCCAGCACCCTAATATATGCAAATAAACTCTTATATCCCTCTATTATAATATTTTACTGAGAACATTATATCTTCTTGATTTTAAAGGTGCTGATTTTAATAATTTATGAACTGTTATGATATCAAATATGTATCTTTGGTAATCAGTGTCCCTCTCTACCTTCCTTCAGATGTTGCACATCTGCATCTAGCTATATGCAGTTGTGAAAGGAAACTGGATTATGACATATGACCTATAAAATGTGGCATTGCTGACTGAATCAAATAAAATAGCTATGGTGGTCTTCAGGACCTGACCCTGCAATCCATTATTCAAGATGAAAATGGCTGTCCATGTGATGAAAACATCTAATTGCTAAAGTTCATTTTTACTTTCTAATGCTACATTTTTAGAATAGATTAAAAAGCTAAGAGCTCAGACCTCCTCAGATCTTCACTTATGGAAGAAGCAAAAATTATTCTCTCATTTCATCTAAACCATCCTGACAGGTAAGTGAAGAATTATTTTCAAATCTTTCCATTTGGAAATGACAGCTACATTTCAACACCATTATCTGCCTTCAAGCTGTGTTCCTCTGCCTACCCAAATCTTTATGCTAGGTTCTGTCACATTTTCAGCAATTCAGGGTGTTAAGTTTAAAATATGCCAGACTGGACACAGGTGGTTGGAATTCATGATACTGGACAGGGTGAAGGCAAGAGAATTTTGAATTAATCATGTTTCTGGTTCAAAACTGGAATAGACTAAGACAAATCTTAGCATTCCAAGACCAAATTATGCCACTGTAACATATGTATGTATGCATATATNTGTTTCATTTACATACTAGGGAATGTTTTGCTATTTATTCTGGGTATTTGCACTGTGTGCAATGGAACTCCCTACAGGCTCTGAATTGCTGGGTGTTAAGTGGAACAGTCCTTTCGTCCTGCCTGCATGCAGAGAATAATTTGTGAGCAAGGAATTAAAAGCCTGGGTTCTAATATAACAGCTGGCAAATCAACATTGTGTTTCATTCATTCAATTAAACTACACAGTACGACTTTGGATTTCATCCAAGTCCTACCCTAGAAGAATATGAGTCTTTCCCTGAGAGTTCAATGCAGTTCTCAGTGACTTGCAGCTAGCAAATAAACTGCAGCTCCCACAGCCCTGGAAGATTTATGGCCTTCACTCTAAGCTTGAGTACAGCTGTTAAGTCCAGAGTTTTAGAGGGCTGTGCCTCTGACACTCATTGAGTAGATGGGCTGTATTTGTCAAGCTGACTAATCTTATATAGAGTTGATGTGAATCATTCTTCAAAGCACTGTTAAAAGATGCTGGATGTCAGACATGAAACAGGTCTGTCATCACTTGCTCCAGTGACAGGCACATAGGAGCAAAATACTCTGAAATGTGATAACAAAATATTGGCAGGTACAAGAAGAAGAAAACTTACTTTCTCTTTCCCCATACAAACTGAAATTATACCTATCAGCATGCTATGGAAAGTGCCTCTCCTTCCCTTATGGGTCAATAAGTGAATTCATGCTAAATGATCCTGTCTCTTTATGTTCCAGGGGGACCATCTGACTTTGCCCAAAGTTATCTTCCCTATATGGACTCCATATTAATTGCTTCAAGGAATTATTTATCATGTATTCTCCCCCAAAATAATCCAAACCCAAACCTCCCAGCATCTTTGTTGCACAGTATTTTTTCTGGATGCTGCTTTTATTTTTCATGTTACTTGCCTCATTTCTCTTTGAGCTGGTTTGAGATGATTCACAAGCAGAAGTCTAAACTGACTCTGTGCATGTGTAGTTTCATATTCCCAGCATATTTTTAAGGCCTATCAAGGTGAGACTATTTAGAAATAATTTCATGTATTTTTTTTAAATCTGCAAGAGTTTTTAAATACAAACTCTTCTCTTAAAAAATTTAAAAATCCAGTTTTATTTCACATAATTTTAAATAGTTTTATAGATTCCTTCCATGTTTCATTTTCTACTCCCTGGAATTACCTACTTGCTTTTTCAATTACAGGTGAATTTTTTTGTACATACTCTCCAGTGTGTACACTGAATGCCAGATGCCTTCATTGTTGGTATACCTGCTAACATCTTTGTTTACTAAGATAAAAAAATCAAACATACTATCAAGCATAAGTTACTAAATGCACATCTAGAAAACAAATAGAATTTTTTAGTCTGTGCTAGACAGAAGTCAGTCTTCAGGCCATGACCAGATTTAAATGCTGCTATCAGAAATTTCCATTAATATATGCTTTCTTACTCTATTATACAATGTCAAAGTACATGCAGACATTGTTTTTCCATGGGAATACAGAAGGGCAAATGAAGATGTTTCCATAACCATCAGCCAAAATTCTTAGTGCCATCTCAGCCTATGTTATCTACTCTTTCAATTTCATGAACTTGTTTTTCACACATCACATCTCACAGAGGAAGAAGGTACAAGCAAGATGTGGATAGAATATGATGAGAGTTTTCTTACCAACAATAAGCAAAAAGCTACATTATTTTATGATTTTTCATGACAGTGGACTGGTTACCTGAAAAAACTTTCCTTCTGTTTTATTATCTTTTTAATCTGTACTTCTTCATTGATGATGATAACATAGAAGCAGAGAAAGATTAAAAGAGAAGAGTGGTTAGTGATTTTTAAAATACACTAGGAAAAATGTTAATTTAAAAGTCATGATTAAAACATCTATTCTACTGAAAGGAGGAAGTTGTCAGGCCTGCCTAATTTAACTTTGATTTATCTATGTGGTATTGTATAACAAAATTTTGGCACAGCTTTGCACAATAAACTCTGAACACCTTAAATTTTCAGAGCCATAAGATTAGACTCCTTTAACTAATCAAATCTGATCATGCAGCGAACTTTGGCGTTAGGGAGATTTGCTTTTTGTCATCCTTTCAATTCTTACAAGTTCTTACCATGGCTGTTCAATACATATCACAGTAATTTGTATTGATTAGAGTCATTGGAAACATTAAGGGAAAAATGTGAGAACAGAGAGAAGACCCTTCATAGGAATTTTATTTATGCTTAGTGAAAAGTGAACTAATACTTCCAAAAGACAGAAGGGAAATTGCCTTAGCAACAGATAAAGGACAAGGCATAGGACAGCAAACATCCCTTCTAGTGAATAGCTTCTCTGAGAAAAAAGACTGACAAATAGAAGTGCCTCTGATTCTGACTTCATTTGTTCACTGTATTTTTAATAGGAATTATGGGATTTCTGAACATCTGGACATGTACAAAGGAAAACAAGTGGAGGAAGACTGGTGAGACTAGCAATCTTCCCTTTTAGTGTTAAGGAAGCAGTGAAGTAAACAGGAATGACAGAAACCCTTATGCTTGTTCACTCTCTGCTGCTAGTGTTTGCTACCATCATCTTTTATACTCTTCTCCTCCCAGGCTAACTTGTATGAAATGTAAAGCCTCAACCTGCATAGCCTTGGCAGGAGGAATAGTTATTTGTCACCTGACTGAAAGGCAGTCACATGGAAAACAGGAACACAGGTTAGTGAGGTCTAGGGCTTGAGAAGCTGGAACTGTGAAGGAATCAAGGGGCTTCTCAAGGAATCTTGAGAAGATTCCTCTGTGATAAGAAAGTGCATCCCTTGATAATCTCTGCATGAATCCTTCTTATTTAGTGCTAAGATAATTTTGATCTAACAAGATAGAAACCACATAATGCCTTTCCCCATACCCTTTACACATGTTTGATACTGTAATTCTAACATTTTACGGAGTGAAGTGTGCTCCTAAGAGACAGCAGCTGAGATGAAAGCTGACATCTGGGACCTAGCAAATCACTTTTACTGGAGAAATCTAGGAATATTTGCCTTCCTCTGTGTCTTAAAAAAAA
>VWZN01011480.1:159920-196966 GCA_013396955.1 Regulus satrapa | reverse complement strand
CCTCGCCTCGCCGCGGGGGCTGATCGCGGCAGCGCACCGAGCCGCGGGCTGCTCGCACCGATCCCTCTCCTTTTCCCAGCCCTCTTCCTCTCCCTTCTCTCTTCCTCTCCCTCTACTGCCGGTACCGGGTCGCACCGACCCGTCGCTCTCACCTCTCCCGCCTGTCCCCCTCGATCCCCGTTTCCCACTCTCCTCTTCCCCTTTCCCAGGACTGCCCAAACAACCCCGTTTCCTCTTGTCCAAACTTTGACGGCTTCCAGCGCCGTGGCTCCCCTCCGCCGTGCTCTCGCGGGGCGCTTTGAGCTCCGTGCCTGGCAGCGGCGCGGGGCAGCTCCGGGCGAGCCCAGCAGGTCCCGGGAGCTGGAGGATGCCCCGCACACCCGTGCCTGCCAAACCTCCAGCCCTCTGTTGCGTGGAGGAACTTTGCCCGTGTCCTGCCGTTCCCTGGTGAGCTTTAGACCCACGGGTGCCCATTGCTAAGGTGGTGGAATGTCCCCACTGGACATCCCAGCCTGGGACATTGGCTCAGTGTTTTGGCTGATACCTTGCCCGGTGCTGGGGGTTGTCCCCGAGGGGACTGACCAGGAAAAGCACCCAAGTCCAGTTACTGCTGGTTCTGTGCTCCAGAGCCACTGAGCAAACAAGCAGCAGGGAACCAGGACATTCCTGGTCCTGCAACCTTCCTTGTTGTCGTGCTGGTGACAGCTCCAGGGCTTGTGGGGACAGCTCTGCGCCCTCAGTCCTGGGGAGCGTTCGGGGATACCGAGCATATGTGGGTCACCTCAGGGATTTTGGGTGCTCTCTAGTGTTCTTTGGGTCGTGGATTTGTCACCACAGACCTGAGGAGCACGGGCTCCTCTTTTGGATGCTTTAAATTGCATCATAAACACCCCCCAGTGTCCGTCTGTGCTCAGGGAACGATTTCAGTGCACGACTAACTTTCAGCATGCACTGCTATCCCACCAGCTCGGATAGGGCAGTGTGGAGGGGAAGTCAGGTTATCGGAGAGTTGGAAAATGAGGTTTTCCAGCAGGTCTGTGTGTTTGCACTGTGTGTGTGCACACGGGGGGTGGGGGATCGTTGTCATCCATCTGAGCCACAGCTGCTGTGTCTGGCGGGAGGTTCCGCTGGTCACCTTTGGAAAGCTTTCTTTGAAACAAAACCAGGGGAGAGCGCTGGGGTTTTGATGAATCGAAGCCTCCATTTCTATAAAAGCCTCGTGCCCAGCAAAACCCTCGGAGGTGGTGTCAGCGGTGTGGGACCGTGGTCAGGAGCAGAGCAAACACATCTCTCCCTCCCCGTCAGTTTGTGGCGAGTTTGGTTCCAGTGTTTGGAAGCAAACCCACCCGTCTGCCTTGCTGGCCTCTCGGAGCACAAACAGAGTGAAGTCCAAGGGGGAACTGCAGTGATATCCCTTATCTAATGTCTCAAATGTCCTTTTCTCTCTAACAAGCCAGGGAATTCCTCCCTGCCCAGTCTGGGACTCCATCCCAAGCAGAGAAGGTGGCAGGTGAGCGGGGCTGGCAGAGGGAGCCTGTTAGCTGGCCCTGCTGATCCATGCACACACTCAGCCCAGGCTTCCTGGCAGTCCCACCAGGCCAAAGCTGTTTGGAGTATTAATTTTTGTGAAGGTTTATTGGGCAGACTATTCTTTTTCCCCCGATCTCTTCTGCTGTTGATCCTGGAGCCCTCGCTTCCATTTCTGCCCACCAGTTGCTTATAAATGGCTTTGATGAGAGGCTGTGGAAAAGCCAAGCCTTATCCCCGGGCGCCTCCGAGGCGAATTCCATGGGCAGCACCGTCCTGCCCAGGCTTCAGAGGCTGCCACAGACACACAGCGTGGAGCTGCCTCCAAATGCTCCTGGACACAAACACACAGGTAGGGCTGCAAAGGAGCTCCTGGGGAGCGGTTTCAGGGATGAAGGCGCGAGATGTGGCCATGAACAGGAGGCTGGTGACGCTCTCCCGGCTGTCCCTGTGTGCAGCCTGTCCCGCTCCTGCCGCGATTCCGAGGCGCAAGTGACCGAGCTGCAGATGAAAATGCAATGCAAGCCCAGAATAATTACCTGTGTCATCTCCACCTCAGTTCCTCAATTACTGCGGCCGTTAATAATCTTTTCATCCCGAGCGGTAATTTGCTTCCAGCAGTGGAGGTTTCTGACAGTACGCGGTGTCTCAGAGCCCCAGTGATAGTGCAGCCAGCTGGGTTAGCCTTGGAGATGAGGTAAGACAGTGTTTGATTACCTCAGCAGAGTATCTCTGAACAAAACAGGCATTTTTCTGCCATCCTCAGAGAGCTCCGCAGTGACAACAACATTGTCCTGCAACAAGCTGGGAAGCCTAGCCTCCAACCACTTGTGATCTTGGGATTTCACGGAAAGGCTGGGAAGAGGAGAGGAACTTGTGCAGTTAATGAGTGCCCTGCAGAGTCAGCCTTTGTCTCGTGATCTGGTGGTTGCAGAAGGAACGGAGTAAAGAGGAAAAGGCCAGTTTCAGCTTGGGTTGCTCCTCGAGTTCCCTCCTGCTTTTTGCAAAAGGCAGCAGCAGCAGCGCTGGCTGCTGTGAGCGTACGTACAGCTTCTGAGGCAGAAGGTTGGTGCTTGTTCCCTCAGCTCCGTGTGGCTTTACACACCAGCAGAGCTTGGGGAATAATCCTGTGCCCCAGGGAAGCTGTCTGCTCTCACAGCCCTGGGTGATGCCAGTGAGAGCAGGATTAGGGCCGCTCGCTGTGCGTGTGACCGACTTGCATCTGCGGACCGTGCTTGGGATTTGGGGATGGATGCTTTGCAACTGGCAGTTTGGTAATATGTAATCTGACATCACCTTGAAACATCCAACCAGGGCATGAAGTATAGTTGTCAGGTGCCAGTTTGGCATACAATGTCACTTGTATTTCGCTCTGTTAGTTCAGGAGTGGCAGTGTATTAAAATCAAACCCTACTTGTCCCTGCCAGCTCCACCAGCCTGGTTCCGTGCCCACTGTGTTGCCAGGAATTCCCCCCACTGTTTGCTGCGAGGTTCATGCAGAGCCACTCTGTCCAAAGTCTCAGTGCAGTTAATTATCTGTATTAAAACCGGGTTGATAAGATTTCTGGAGGTGCCCCACTGAGCTGTGCAGGAGAGGGGAGCAAACGAAGGACCAGAGGCAGTGGCGATGCAGAGAGCTGGTTCTGCACCAGGACAAACATCCAGCCCCGTGCACCCCGTGTGTGTCCCTCACACAAAGAGGCAGGCTCTGTTGTTTATCCTCCTGGATCGGGAAAAAGCCAGCCCTTCCCAGTGGCAAGCATCCTGCTCGAAAAAGCCAAAGGTCCCCGCTCCAGCCTCACAGTAAAATGGAATAAAGAAAACCTTCAGCGTTAACTCTCCCGATAAACAAGCCTCAGAGTTTGCAGTAACAAACAGCAGCCCAGAAATGGCTCATTCCACAGGTGGACTGAGGCCAAGCAGGACAGTCTCTGCGGGAGGACTGGAGCCCAAATGTTTTTTTGGTTTTTTTTTAAGGTCTGGGTTCCCTGGTCTCCCTATGCAAAGATCTCTCGCACACACCATTCTTCCCAGTTCTTCCCTAGTATTCCTGAACCCCCTCCTAATTGTTTTTTTGGTCTTCCAAGTTCCCCTTCCCTCTCCCGCGGAGATGCTAATGAAGTGTGAGTGTTCGCGGATGGGGCTGCTTGGGAATTTGACAGGGCCCTCGCCCAGCCCTTGTTCCCTCATTAAGCTGCTGCTGCGAGGGGACCCAAGCGATTGTGCCTCGTTTAGTCCCTGCCTCCAGCGTGCCCTCAGCCATCCAAACCCTCGGATATATTTTCCCCCTTTCAATAGATCAATAACTGTTATTTTGTTTATGAGCAGCGGGCCGTGTGCCAAGCGAGTGGCCCGTGTAATCCATTTAAAATGGAGCAGTCCCACGCTGACACAGTAGCCGCGAGCAGAACTCCCTCTTCCCGGCAGCTCCAGCTCTGCTCTGCCTTCGTGCAGATCCCCTCCCTCGATAAAGATCACTGAGAAGTGCTGAGAGATACAGGAGCCCCTACCTGAGCCGTTTGGTGCCCGTCCCACTCAGCATCCCTGAGAAAAGCAGCTCGGTTTTTTGGTAAGGCTGTGGGATGAGGCTGGAGAATTCCAGATAGTTGGGAAGCGGAGCTGCCCATGTGTGTCAGAGCACCGGGATGTGGCGAGGTGGGCTGAGCTAGTTTTGCAACCAAAGCCATTTGTTGTCTCATAACCTTTATTTGCTTCATTTGTGCAGTGGTTGAGAGCAACTTTCTAAACAAGAGTTGTCTCTCCCTAAATGCCCAGGCACAGAGGGGGATACATCACCAGAGGGAATGTCAGTTCCCATGAAAAAATTTCAGAGGAAGTGAATTGTTTCTTATTGCTCCCATCCACCTTTCCAATAGACACTGCAGTTTTCACATAGGCACTCAGCCACAATTCCTTTTATTTTATAAGGAGATGAAAATGTTGATAGTTGTGGACAGTTTCCCCCCCAAAGTTTCAGCCTTTTAAAAATGGCACATAAAATAATCAATTTTTCAGCAGCTCTTCAGAAGGGATACGCTGGCTCTCTTTCCACCTTACTATCCGCCCCAGTACAAATGGGATGTAGTTTGGCTTTCCTCAGCCTTTTTCAGACCCAAAGTACCAAATTTTGCTCTGTCTGCTGAGTGCCTATTGTGGGAAATTTGGAGTAACTCCACTGGAGTCAATTGGGTTGCCCTGGATTTACGGTGCTGTAAATGAGATCAGAATTGGCTCAAAGTATATTCCATTAATGAGTCAGATACTGGCAATGCAGCCAATGTGCACCCAGAAATGGCTTTAACACAGCCTAGGATATTCAAAATTGGTTTATTGAGAGATGGGCTCGGGGCCAGGATTCTGGGGTTCTCTTTTATTCTTTCCATGAAATTCACCTTCCTGCAGAAGGCCAGCACGAGGCTGATGCAAAACTTAAGAGCCATTTAAACCCTTAGAATGGGGCTTGCGAGATGCATAAACATTGTGCTGAGCTCTTTGCCTGCCCCGGAGCAGATTTATCGCTTGGAGTTCAAGATGTCCTAGGATTTATCAACTTTTACAGGTTTTTATAGATTTTCTATACGTTAAGTGACACGGAGAGACAGTTTGTAAAGTACAGTGACACCACGGATGACCTGTTGCCAGCCAGGGGTGGCACAGCAGGACAAGGGTTCAGAGCTTGGCAGCTGGAAGTGCCGCTACAGGAGAAATAATAAATAAGGATTAAATGGTTTTGCTGTGGAGGAAATCCTTTAATCAACTCCTGAACTCTTTATTCCAGCGTAACTTGAGTGAATATCTCACCTCTTGGAGTGGAAGGAGCCACATCCTCCTGCTTTGTACGGCGCCACCCTCACAGCCCCGGCTGGGCCCCGCTCTGTCGGATTCTGGAATTGTGTGGGGTGGGGAGTGCAGGTGCCCACATCTCTGCTGGTGATGTGTCCCCGGTCTGGGGAACGCCGTGTGCCTGTCCCTGAGCACACAGGGATGCAGGAGGGGCTGTGTCCCGCAGCAGGGGCGCATTCCAAGCCCTGGCTGTCCCTGACAGCCCCACACTCGCTCCCCGTGCCCAGCTGCTGGTTTGTGTAGTGTGTTCGTCCCTTCCCACACCTCTCCCATTTGCCCTCTGCCCGGAAAGCTCTGCTAAACCACGTTGGGATACTGCAGAGGGCAGGTGAGATGTGGGAGATGGAGGGGCAGGTGCAGCAGCCCCGGGATGGGGCTGGCCGGCAGCTTTGGCCTGATGGGAAACGTGCTTCACCTCTGGAGGGCTCATCCCGGCCTTCCTCCTTCCAGCTCTTCCCACTTCACATTCCCCGTCACTAGAAAGCAAGGCTGGGAACGAGGGAGGGAGAGGCTGGAATTGCCCCATCCTGTGCACAGCTGGCAGGAACTGGGACAAAGCAGCCACGGTTCAGTCCTCTGCCCAGGAACCAGAGCCGTGCCAGGGACAGCTCCCGGCCCCAAGGTGCCTCTGGGCAGGGTGGGATTGCTGGGATGTCCTGGAGTCAGGAGTTGGGCTGATGATCCCTGGGGATCCCTCCCCACTCGGGATACTCTGTGATTCTGCTCAGAGTCCAGAATTCCCCCCTTTCCCTGGAGGTTCAGCCCATCCCAAGGCTGTCTCCTGCTGCCTTCCCGCGGGCATGAGGAGGGGAGGGGAGGGATTCCGGAGTAAGGATCTGCCCCGGAGCTGTCGGCCAGCTCTAATTACGCTGCGACTTCCCGCCCCTTCTCCCAGCCGGAGAAATCGCCTCATCCCGGCCGCGGAGATTTCTCCGTGCAGGTTTTCCTAGGATCTCTCATTGTGGCAGCCTGCCAAGGAGACATCCATGGCATCTGCCCCAGCCAGGGCTGCCATCAACAAACGGGAGGATAAACGCTGGGAAATGGGAATTGCATGGCAGATGCCCCTCGGGCACCTCTCCTGCTAATTTGCACTTAGATGGGTGCCTTTCTCTGAGCACTTTATTAATTAAGGCTCGCAGCCCACCTGTGAGGCAAAGAAGTTATTAGTGCCCTCATTTTCCAGCAGAACTGAAAGCAGTGGTTTGCTCGAGGCCACAAATCTAATCAGTGGCAGAGCCAGGAATGAGCGAGTTCTTCCAGTCTCCTGTGATACTCCACGCACCCACTGCCTACCTGGAACAAATTGAATGGCTTCCCTGAAAGTTCACATTTTTGTTAGCGCCGTGTAAAGGAGGATGGAGCACCCGAAAGGAGCCCTGCAAGGAGGAGAGCTCCCAGAAACCTGCAGTACCCAGGGCCAAAGGCTGTCTGAGCCACAAACCATCCTCCCCATAAATTCCACACCTCTTCTTGTCCGTAAATGCAGTAGGAGGGTCCAAGCATAAATTTAAAAGAAGCTTTTATTGTACCCAATGCATCAACATAATTAACTCCCAACCCCATTCTTTTGCTTTCTTAGGCTGGAGCAAACCCTGTGCCCTTGGAGAAAATTGTTTCCCCTTTTCCTCCAGGGAATCCAGAGCCTGAGCAGCAGCTGTGAAGAGTGGAGAGAAAGAAAAGAAGTGGGAGATGCTGGAAGTGCTTTGGGCGACGTGAGAAGGAGGATTTGCCCGGAAGGAGCTGTTCAAGGGCCCGGCAGCAAACCAGAGACACAAAACCTGCTTATATATAGAAGAATGTAACCCCTGTGTATGCAGACGTGGACGCGTGCATGCCTTGTCGAGAGCGTAAGCGCCATTCCCCGTAGATCGCTGCTGTGAGCAGCCCTGCTCCTGCAGGCCGAGCCTTGGCACTGCTGGACTCTGCCCTGCTGCCCCCTTGGCACGGCAGCGCGAGGAGGAATCTCCGCCCCGGCATCGGTAATCCTGAGAATTCCAAACGCGGGCACGGCCCGGGCGTGGCGGGGAGCTCGGACAGCAGTTTGTGTGTGTAAATATTCATGCTCTGGCACCAGGGGAGAGCAGCTTTCCTATGACTTTAGTTTTCTCTGGTGCTACATTTAATATTTGTCTGGGGCTAAACTGCCTCTCTGTGGTGCTACAGTTTCCCCAAGAGGATGTTCTGAAACGTGGGACAAGGAAAGATCTATTTTGGTTATTGATATTTATACACAAGATAGCAAAAAAATAAGACTTGTTGAGAAGGTGCTATTTTTTTTTTTCTTTTGATCTCTGCAGAATCTAAGACAAAACAAATAATCTACCCCAGAACTTTATAAAACTCCTTTTCTTTGGAGCAGTTTTTTGGTTTTTTTGTTTTTTTTTTCTTTTGACAGTGTGGAGCTTGGGAAGCAGCAGGCACTGAGGTGGAAAGGACACAGAGCCCTTTCCACTGCAGTGTGCACATCAAAGTCTGCTAGAGCAGCACTTCCTACAGCTCCAGAGCTGGGAATTCTCCTGCATGGTGATTTATTCAGTCCCAAATCCCGTGAACCAGGGAAGAGGACTCTTATCCAGACTGATCACTGGAGCAGGGGATAACAGGAGAACTTGGCCTTAGAAGTCAAAGGGCTTTTTTCAGTCTAGTACTGAGCACTTTTTTCCTTGCAGCCTAAACTACCTGTCAGATTTTGAGTACCTTCCACATACAGCAACCCGTGCACAGTTTTTTAGAAACATTTTTCCTTCCTTCAGATACTTGCACCAGAAAATGGACCCTGCCGTGGCAGGGAGGGCATTTTTAAAGGCATAAAGGAAGGTTAGAACGTGATTTTTAAAGGAAATTTGGCTCCTTGTCTTTTAAAAAACACTTCCCACCCCTCGCCCAGCCCAGGAAGAAGCCGAGTGGCCGCTGTCAGTCAGACCTTGCATTTTCCACTGCTGCAGGAGAAATGTTTCTAAGCAATCTGAAAGCTGAATTCTCCCTTTATCAAATATTCACTGCAGTGTTCTGAGCCCCTGCACACGTTTTCCTGCCTGTTATTGATCCAAGTCCATTCCCAAACAGCAGCAAGGGCTCTGCTGGAAGAGCAGATTGTTCCTAGTGAAGAACCTTGCCCTGCCTGAGGTGACGTGCAGTGTTGGGAGGGGTGGTGTAGCTCCGTGTCGTTTGTCTGTCCATACCCTCTGGATGGGCTCAGAGCCACAGGGACCTGTGAAATATTTCCCTGCCATTTTTGGCCTGATGCTCAGTAACCCTCAGCATCCTGAACCCCTTCCCGGCTCAGTCTCCTACAGAAACAAGGACAAATTCTTCTAACAAAAGGAGGAGCCTCAGCTGATTCCAGCAGGGCTGGGCAGAGCCTTAAAAGCACCAATTTCTGGAAATCCCTGGAATGTGGGGGTGAAATTGTGCCTATGGAATCGCACAAGTCCCGCTCGAACAGCAAGCACGGATGTGACACTTGGCTCTGGGGGCTGCAGCTCTGCCCTGCACATCCTCCCCAGCCCTGGGAGAGGCCCAGAGCTGGGCCGCAGCCCTCAGAGGCTCTCCCTCAGATTCCTCACCTTTATCAGCTCTGAATGTAATAAACTTCTCACCTGGAGCAGGCATGGTTCTGTTTTCCCTGTGCACGCAGCTGGCACTGCCCTGGGCTCTCCTGCTGCCCTGCTTTCGGGGGCTGCAGCCTTCAGGCTGCTCCCAGGGTTCCAATTCCCTTGGAACAGCACAGCCCAGGAAAAGGAAAGGAAGTTCTGTCCTCCTCCCCCCCCTCAGGAGAGCCCCCAAATCTTTGGTCAGCCCCAGTGCAGGGATTGGCTGATGTCCCTCAGTCCCAACCCTCCGTGGACAGGCTTGTCTGTAAAAATTCCCAAACCTCAGAGCTCCCAGGGGGCTCCCAACAGTCAGCAAAAAACATAAGGAGACTTGTCCTGCCCAGCATGGAACAACCACATCTGTGGTGCTTCCCAAGTGGAAACCAGAGCAGGTCTGGTACCCCCAAATCCTGCGCTGTTCCTGGTTTGCTTCACTTTTGTAGTTCCAAACTGGATGTTTCGCATGAACCGAGGGCGAAGTTTTGGGGTTTTGTAGCCAGAATTCCCTGTACAGAACTGGAATTCCTTATCCGAGGGTACGGATTTGTCAAAGCCTTACATTTTGTGGTGTAATTGCTATCCTTGAGCGCCTCCATTTTTTGACAAGGAGTGTTTTTATCCCTTCTGCTTTGTCCCTGGTCGGTGTTTGCACGGAAGGGGAAGGGTGCTGTGAACTCCCTGGCAATTCCCTGTCCCTTCCTGTGGGCAGGAAACCGGCACAGTTCCCCTCTGGCCCTTTTGTTTTCCCTGGGCTGGGTCAGCCGGGAGGGCTCTCCAGACGGAGACACGGAGCCCTCTCGGGTTTCAGCAGCGGTTTATGAGCTCATGGGCTGGGAGGGAACTCTTCATGAATTTTTAAAGCAGTTCTCTGCCAAGACAGCTCCCAGCACAACCTGGAATTCCGCGTCCCCAGGTGAAAGAGCAGCCTGGTGTGGCTCCTTCGGCCGGTGAACCCCGGGCTGCCCCAGGGCAGGGCTTGGCCCACCACCTCCACACTCCCTCCTCCTCTCCCGTAGGATTATTCCCAGCAGGTAAAAGAGCATGGAATGGGACCAGGCCTCGTGTGACACAGCCTGGTGTGCCCAGGAGGGGCAGCACCCCAAGGACACCTCCAGCAAATCGCCCAAAGCAGGGAGCTGTCAGTGGGGAGGGGAGGCAGGAATTCCTCTTGGAGCCAAGCCCATCGCTGAAGCAATTCCCTTCAACCCCAAGCACTTCTTGAACCAATTTCATCGGATTTGTGAGTTTGTTTTGTTTCTATATCACAGTAAAAGTTATAAAGGTCTCTTTAAACCCTCAGCATGTGCAGAAGCAGTTCCTGCTGTTGAATTCCATGACAAACTGAACCGGTTAAACTGGTGCAGTGTCTGTCCACAGACAGCCTGGAATGAGGCATTCCCAGCTGGAAAACTGCACTGCCCTGTGAAAAATGGCCCCAGTGAGGACAGAACAGCACATAATTGTCCATTTTTCCCCCACAACATCTGTCCCTGATCCCCACAGGAGCCCGGTGTGTGTAGAACAGCCTACCTGAGGCTCCACACTGAATCCTGGACACACGTTGTCCATGTCCAACCCTCCTGGCTGTATCCCAGCTCCCCAGCGGGTGCACGACTTTTCCCTGGAGCCAGTTTGCTCCCAGCAAATCTGATTTCCAATGCAGGCTTCAAACTCAGCCTCGTTCTTGTGTAGCTTTGCTGTGTGTGAGCTGAACTTTCCATCTCACCACAACAGGTGAGGAGACTCTGGCCGTGCCAATTCCAGAGTCGAGGGCTGAGGGAATTGTGAATACCATGGGAACTGGGCTTCCCTAGGAGCAGCCAGTCTGAGAGATCCTCACCTGCTGCTCTTGCCTTGGGTTCCTACACCACAAAATACAAGCAGGTGAATATTTTTTTGTTCCCTGACAATATTTATTTGAGCACAGGAGTGAATTTTGATGTGACTTCAGTGTCCAATCTGAGGGAATTACTGAAGTGCTTGAATTTCCCAAGGTTTTTAATATTTACAGGAGGTGACTTTGGAGCTTGAGAAATATTCACCGAAAGCATCTGAGGATAAAATGGCCATTATTAGTTACACCATTATTAATTACACCTTTATTATTCCATTTTTATAATAACCTTTATTAGTTACTCCATCAGCTGTTACAGGTGGCACCAAGCAGAGCAAACCCAGCTGCAGTGGGATTTTAATTCCCTGGGTTTTTACAGCATCCATTTTTCCAGTCACTCACCACCGTTTATCCCAAAACCTTCCCATCCTGGTCAATCCTGAATTCCCCAGGGGCACTGCCGAGGGAATGGCAGGCAGGGAATGCCCAAATCCTGGCATTTTGCTGATCCAGTACCACTGGGATGTAACTCCAGCAGGGTCACTGTGCAGGTTTCCCCCTCACCAAAGCAAGGGCAGGGCCTGTGCTCGGAGTTCCTGGAGCTCCAGGAGGCTCCTGCTCCTGGCTGGATGGGGCTTCTCTCTTTTGTAAAAGGAATTTCATATGCTGAGACTCTTTGTACATATTTATAAGGAATTTATTAGAAAAAAAAAAAAAAAGAAAAATAACTGTTCAATGGCAAAAAAAAAAAGGCTCCGGGTTTTATTTTCTCTCTCAGAGGAATTTCCTTTCACAGCCTTCCCTGTTTTCCCATGGAAATCAACAGGTTCCCAGCAGCTGTCATTGGAACTGAAGTTTTCCCTGGATGTTTTCTGATCCAAGTGTCATGTTCTAGGAGAAGGTAGGACCATCCTCCAAAACCCCCCAAAACTCTAAGAATGCAAACCCACGCTTTCCCTTTGTTTTCCTGCCTTACCACCAAATAAAAACCCATTTTTGAAGCAGTGTATCCCACACTTTCTGTAGAGGTGGGCTCCTCCTGACCTTTTCCTACACTTCTCCAAACACAATTTCCAGGAGGATTTAGGGAAAAAATCACAATGAGAAGTAGCTTTTCAAACAGCTGGAAAGCAGAAACACACCAGTGACACTGAGCCTGCCTTTCAGAAACTCCCTGCCCATGGAATCACTGCTTTCCCCTTTTCCTGGTGAATATTCCAGGCTATCACACACAGCATTTTTATGATTTGCTCCTTGGCTTTCTGAACTCTCCCACCGCAAAGACAGGCAAGCTATTCTCACTGCAGAGAACAACAAGATTCCTTGGCTTAGTTCTCCACTTCCACAGGATCCATTAGACAAGAATTTGACCTCACTTTGTTTTGGAAATTAAATTCTTTCCTCCTCTGCTTCCCTGGACCTCCTAAACCAGGTTTGGACTCTCCCTAGCTCAGGCTCTGCTCTCACCATTCCTCCTCAGCCACGCTGAACTGGTATTCCCAGAGAAACGTGGAGCCTTAATCCTGCTCCCATCAGCTCCCGTCTGCTCTCATTCCTCCCCCGAGGAGTTTCCATCAGCACAGGCACAGCCCCTGCCCTCAGGAGCCTCCTCCTGCTGTCACCTCGAGCCATTTCCACGGCGGTGAGCTGGGAAAATGCTGCTGCTCCTGACAGGTGGTTTGGGGACAGGGAAAGCTCCAGAACAAAGAGCAGCTCCCTCTGAGAGCTTGTGCTGCTGCAGAACCTCAGCAGAGACCTGGGCCATGGGGTTGGGGTTAATTCCTGTCAGGGCTCTCCTTCCTCAGGAGCTCCTGCTGAAGCTCAAGGCTCCGGTTTTCCCTTCTGGAGGAAAACCAGGCAGGTCCTGGCTGAGGAGCACAGGGCAGAGACACCGAGTTTGGGAGATGCTCTTGGGCAGGTGCTGAGTTTTCATCCAGGCAAACCCAACTCCACTTTAACCTCCCCCTGCTCTCCCTAGAGACTGGGAAATCAGAAAGTCTCATAATGAAAATCAAAGAGGAAAACCATTTCCAGGGAAGGGAAGTGTCATTTCCACTGGTGGGGTCCTTCCCAAGAGAGGAGTGATTTTCTTAAGGTGACAGCGTGTGCCAATTGTGGAATCGATTGGAAAACCAGCAGCTGGGAAGTGACATTTCTCCAGCTGCAGCTTTGGACACGAGGTGCTGAAGCAGTGCTTGGGGAGAGCTCTCAGAGAGAGGCGCTGTGTGAGTCTGTGCAGTCACGGACTCGGGGAATGTAGGGCCAGGTCGAGTGAAGCCCCCCAGCCAGAGCCCAGCTTTGCTCAGCACATGCACTCACAGCAGTGTTTGTCCATCCCAAAAGGACAAGGAAAACGGGAAGCACCCCAGACACTTTATAATCCAGAAACACCCTGGAGTTTGCCATACCATAACCCACAGCTCCCCTGCCTTGCAGGGCGACGTTTCTGGCCAGTCCCAATCGCCCCGTTGGCTCAGAGCTGGAAGAAGCACCCACAAGAGAGCTGAGCAGGGATGCGGGGATGCCCCGTGCCCTGCTGTCAGTAGACCTGGAAGTGGGCAGAGGTGGTGCCGTCCTTCCAGCAGCGCAGGGTCTCCACGCTGAGCGAGCGGCACAGGGGACACGACTTCTCGCGGTCGAACCACAGGCACAGGCACTCCTCACAGAACACGTGCTGGGGACACAGCCACCGTCAGCGCCGCGGGGAGGAGCTGCTCCCGCTCCCCGGGCTGGGAAACCACCCCCAGCTTGCCAAAGGTAAGGCTCTGTCACTCTGGGTTTTAGTAACGGCGCTGGGAAGAAACGTTCCAAAGGCCCACAACACCCGGGCTGAGAGGGTTTTCCTCTACCACGTTTCCATCCTCAGTTCCCTGAGTTAAGTCCTACTGAGTTCAAACAACCCCTTTCTTCCCTGTGCTCCTTGCATCCGATTTATTCTGTGGTCCCAGTTTCCCCTTTCCATTCTGACATTCCAGTCAGTGTCAGTTTTCATCCCTGATCCCCTCCTCTCGTTCCTGCACTGACCCCTCCCTGGGTTCTCTCGGCACACACCACCCAGTCCCAGACCGGGAGAGCGGGAAAAGGGCAAGGAGGGAGCATGAGGAGCTGGGAGAAGCTGAGAACTCCTCCACACACATGGAGCCAGCAGAGACGTCGCTCCTCAAATCCCAGCTCTGCCAAGCAGAACCAAAAGCAGCTTCTCAGGGGCTCCCAGCTTGGAAACATCTGCACAGATGTTCAGAGCAAGGCTGAGAGGCACCTTTGATGCACAGGATGCCTTTAATTTGATAACCCTGTTATCAACAGGGAGCATTACTTTAATAACCTGCTCAGCCCCCTCAAGGGGCAGGTAAAACTCTGCTCACTTCTAGATGCAGGATCTGCACTGCCCACTGCAGTCCCTGCCCCACGTCTATCCCACAGCCATGGTCACCCCATCACTGCCACAACCCAGTGGTTGTCTAGGGCAAGAAATATCCACCAGGAGCTGGATCGAGACCCAGCAAAGGACTTCAGAAGTTCCCAGGCCGGCCGTGCCTCTCCCCACTGCAGGAGTTCCCTGAAGGAACGCCAGCAGGGAGCTCTGGGCTCTTACCTGGCACAGAAGGATCAGAGGTTCCCTGAACTCTGCCTGGCAAATGGCACAGATGTCTCCTGCCTCACTGCACTGCTGGCTCGTGGCACGGACTCCATAGGTCTGGCAGGGAGAGGTGGGGACAAAAAAAAACCCAAAAACAAACCTTTGTCAAAGGATTGGAAGGGTAAACGTGCACAAAGATTGCTTTTCACCCCCAGAGTCCCCACAGGGACACTGCTGGTGTGTCACTGTTTGGGGAAGGGGCATCTGGAGCTCTGTGCTCCCTGCTTCCCCTCGAGCTCACTCCATCTTTTAGGGCCTCCACTTGTGCAGCAAGGATAATGGAATTTAATGAGCTCAACGGGGATTAATTCAGCAGCATTTGCAGGGTGTTTAGATGGAGGGAGGTATTGTTATTATTAGCAAGCAGAAGACAACAGAAGAAAGAGTAAGAGCAGCAGCACCCACCCTTTCTCTTCAGATACACGGAAGGTAAATGTTGTTTCTCCCACTGTAACAGATTTAGGGGAAACAGAAACCTGCAGAGGGAAAATGCCCAGCCCAAGCCCAGGGAATAAGCAAGATAAGCTCTAACAAACTTTGATGAGGTTCTTTTCCTCTACAGCCTCTGATTTTACCCTTTCAAAATGTAAGCCACTGCAGCAGATCTAGGTACCAGGCCTGTGCAATGCAGTGCCTGGGATAATTCCTGTGCACTGCAGGGTCTCTTTCAATGTCGCTGCACATCAGGCACCACAAAGTCCTTCCCACACTCTGCACTACAAAGTTTTGTCAGCTCTTTGCAGCTGGATTAATCCACATTACACAGAGCTTCCAATCAGACAGAACAGGAACGATCTCTCACCACAGCTGGGGCAGGGCAGATGTCAGAAAAGGTCCCTGACACCCCTGACAGGAGTCCCCAGCCTGTCCAGCCCTGGGATAACATTGCTTTATTCTGTAGCCCCGAGGCACGGAGCAATTTTCAATGTTATCGTTCAGCAGGAACAAGGTTCCACCCCTGAGACTGCTCCTCTAGGTTTCACTCCTTACCTGGGGGGTGCAAAGGACCTTCAGCGCCTTCCTGACACTTCCCACACGGCCACAGATGTCAAACGACTGCAAAAAACACATCCCATTTTAGATAACCCTCACAAAACCTCTGTGTGTGTGTGTGAGAGTCCAGAAACTGAGCAAACATTCTCCAAATGGATACTCAGAGGGGAAAAAGTAACAGTGGTGCCAAAAAAGATTTCATGGTGATCATGAAATATGTAATAAATGGGAATTGACAGCGGGGAAGGGTGGCCAGAAAAGCTCTGGGAGCAGCTGACTGCAAACTGGGGACTTTACAGGACACAGGGAGGGGCTGGCAGCGGGTGGTGCTGGGGACAACTGTCCACCCCACTAAGCAGGGAAGGGCCAAAATGAACCCGTTCCCATAGGGAAGGGAAGGGGAGAGGAAAGGAGAAAGAGGAAAGGGGGGGAAAAAAAAAATAGCTTGAAAACCTAACCCAGTCCATCAACTTTATCTCCCCTACTCCCTTATCTGCTGGCAGAGCACAGGGAAAGACACTGAACTGAACGAGATGTGAAAAAGCAACAGTGCAAGGCCCAGCCCAGCATCAGCTGGGGCTGGTGGCACAGCAGGAGCTGCTGGCTGTCACCTGAGGCCAGGGGAGGCTGAGATGCTGCAGCTGCAGAGCTGGAGCAGCGCTGCAGAGGCCCAGAGAGTGGGGTTGGCTTTCTGCTGCTTGTGTGCTTTGAGAGTGGGGTTGGCTTTCTGCTGCTTGTGTGCTTTCAGTGAGCGGGACGGAGGGGGCTCACTGCAGGGAACGCCAATGAGCTCATCCTGCAATGGATGTGGCAGCAAATGAAGCACCAGTCGTGCTTCCAGTCAGCACAGACAGGGCTCCCTGGCTCCTTCCAGTAATGCTTCCACTCAGCAGCCACCACCTGAGGCTGCCCACTGCCTCAGACCTTCCATCTCCTACCAAAGATGGGGATCAGCTCTTTTCCATGGTGCAATTCCCAGCTTTTCCTGGTTGCTTTGCTTAAGACGCTTTTAAGACGCCTTTGCTCTGATGTCTCCTCTCTCCCAACCCACATTCCCCCCTCATTTCTTTCCCTTTGGAGCTCCCTGAACCCCCAAAAGCTGCGTGTTTCAGAGGGGCCAACGTCCATTTCTCACCCGTTTTGTGTTGTAGCAGCCATCACTTCACAACCGGGTCACACACAGGGAGCGCTTCTGCTCGGGATGGGGAAAAAACACAACCTGGCTGCTCTGCTTGGGAACACCTGGGACTTCCCCACCAAAACCTCATGACTACACAGTCCAGACAGAGGCAGCAGCTCCGTGCAACCTCCTGGAGCTGCTCCTGCCCTTTGTGCAGGGGAAGGGGACGCAGCCCGAGCCGAGCCCTGGAATTCTGCCAGGAGCACAGAAGCTCTCAGTGCCAAATTGGCGTCTGTGGTTTTTCTAATGTGGTTTGAGGTTTTGCTAATGTGGACTCCTTCGGGGATATTTTCAGTGTCCCAGGCAGCTCTGCAGCTCTGGTGACTGGAAATGGGGTGGGCACACCCGGGGCTGCACTGGGAGAGGAGCTCCCCCTCTCCTTTCCTCCCAAGCAAAGTCTTGGTGTGCACAGAGCCACCCCTGACCTGGACACAGACTTCCCAAAACGAACCTGCTTTTCCAGTCTAGATCACCCAACACTCCCTGCAAAGGCTTCACAGGACACGAACATTCAAGTTAACCCCTAAGGAACTGCCCCCACCTGTGCCAGGCCCTGAGGAGCCTCAGCTGGGCTCTCCTCCCACAGCCCTGCCCTGGGCCCAGCAGCTCTGGCTAAGCTCAGCCCTGGAGGTCTCAGCCCACGGCTGAGCTGTGCTCTGAGGGTGCAGGTGTCCAGTTCAGCTGGGCCTCGCTCCACATGCCCCTGCTCTGGACACCCCAGCAGCTGGGGTGACTCCTCATCCTCCCCCGAGCCTGTTGCTGGGGCTCTGCCCTGCAGTTGTTGAACTCTGCCTGACCCTGCCTGGGGAGGCCCTTTCCCTGCCAGCTGTGGTTTTCAGCTTGGCTCCCCTTGCTCCAAGGAGCAGAATTCCCCAGCAGCATCTTCCCACTCTGAGGGCTTCTCCAGGTGTAAGAAATGGCACATGGAACTGCATCCCTTTTCCATCCACTTTTGCTAGCAGGGGAAGGGGTCACTTTCAGAAGGAAAAGATCACTTGAAATCTGTTCTTGTACACCTGTGGTTGCACAGCTGAGTTGCCAAGCCAGAGGGGCAGGGAAGGGTGGACAGTGAGACCTCTGAAAGGGCCAAAAATCCTCCCTCCAAGCCCAGAGAGAGGAGCAGGGAAGAGCTGGGGCTACAGGGGTGTGTGCAGGGAGCTGCACTGGCCTCGTGTGCTCCTGTCCTGGCACTGCTTGCTCTGCTCCTGGCTTGCTCTCAGACCTCATCACTTCACTGGCCGTCACCTCCTCTGCCTGATTTGCTCACAAGAACTGTAAACCCTCGACAGGAGGGGCTGCATGACCCTATTCCTACACAGTACGGAGCTACACTATAACTCAGCATTGCTCTGCTCCTCTGAGCTGTTTCCAGCTTGGATATATTCTCTATTCATTTCTCAGTCTGCTCCTGCAGAGGCACAGGCACAGACAGGGATCTGGGATGGAGCAAGCCTGGCCCTTCTCAGAGGGGTGAACATCTGGTTTATTACAGCTTGCTTCAGCTACTGCTCTACCTCTGGGCAGGGTTTAACACACACCGTGAGAAATACAATTATTTCTAGACCTGGGACTCTTCTGATTAAATCACACCTACTCGTTTACAGTCCTACCAACTTTGTGCCCTTATTTTTGAGGAAACATGAATTTCTCCTGTCCATCACTTGTATCAGCCAGACCAGGACCTAGAATGGGAGCTGCTTTATCCAGGCAGGACTTGGATGCTGCTTTCTGTCCCTGCTGCGCTCAGAGCTGTGAGTGGCAGAGGAAAGCTGAGAGACATCCCTGTGAGTGCCTGCAGCCTGCCTCTGCCTGACATCAGGAGGTGCAGAGCCAGCAGCACCGCTGCCAGCCCTGCTCCCCCAGGACCAGCTCCCCTTCTGCTGCAGCCTCTGCAGAGAGGGATTCACGGAGCAGCAATGACTTCATGAGTCTGATGCAACACTGGCAGCAGGCTCAGATCCTCCCCCCAGCCCAGCAGTGCCCACATGCTGCGGAGCAAAACGCCTCTGGCAGCCGAAGCGGGCGGCGCAGGGACAGCCAGCTCTCGTCCCTCCCGCCCTGCTGCTCCCCCTGCTCCCGCCACAGCTCCCAGGGGCTGTTCAGGAGGTGGTGCTCACCTTGCAGAGGCTGTACATGATGATCAGGATCCCACCCAGGAAGTAGCTGCTGGATGGATCGTCTCCCATGATGTATTTGTACCACAGCTGGATGGGGACCAGGGAGCGGAACAGCTGGCTCAGCTCCTCAATAATCAGATAAAACTTTCCCTGCAGGACAACCAGGCAAGTGAGACACGATTATTACCAGGAAGTCAAAAGAAGAACACATAATTTGTGCAGGGCTGGTGTTCACTGATGGCTGCACCATTAAATGGTGCAGAGACCACACTCATGAGACGCAGTTTTCTGTGCAGCCCCTGAACTCTGTGCCCAGGCAAGGATAAATATTCCTTCCTTCTTCCACAGGGCTCTGTCACTGAGCCAGCTATGCTGCATTTTGGAATTTTAAACTTTAGAGCACCTTATGGATAGGCAATAAATTGTGTGTCTCGACAATGCTGCAGAAAAGCAAAGGTTAATTTGGGATTAACACGATGCAAAATGTAGATATTATTATTAGTAGTAGTGAGAAAAGGAAAGCAACTTAGATCTCTTTGACTTTACACCCCTTCTGAAGGTACAGGGATTAAATGGAAAGTGACCCCAGTCTTGCTGACAAATTTTTAGGCAATCCCAAAGAATCAAATTAATTATGTTCGACAGCATCCTTCCCCTTCCCCTCAGGTGTGTGTTGGCTCTTGGCCAGTGCACAAACAAAAATACTGGTGCTGAAAATGAAACCCTCAGGGCATTTAAGAGACCAAACCTTCCTGAAGACCTCAAGGAAGGAAAGGTGGGGAGGGGAAGCGTGCTGGTTGAAATGCTTCTCTCTCAAAAGAAACTCAAAGAAGGGGCAACATCCTTTGTCGTATTTGCTGTATTTATTCAGCAAAGCCTGAATAAATATCTAATTTAGGGCCACCCCCAGTTTGCTCTGTCCCAGGCTGTTCACAGGCACAGCTGGTGGCAAACCCAAAACAACGCCTAATCTGCAATGCCATTGTCTGGACTGAAAGATTCGGGTTTGTCCCGTCAAAATCCTTTTATTTGCTAAACTCCTGGAGAAGGGGAAATTCCCCTGGAATTTTGCTGTGCTGTCCCAGTTAGCTCTGTCATCAGTGATGTCATCGCAGGCCAATCACTAATTGCTGAGCTGGGGATGGGGATTGAGTGCTCGCAGCCGGGCTGGCAGCAGCCAGCGCCCTTCCCCGGGGGCTGCGATGAGATCACTCGCAGGCCATCCTGCTGCTCCCGACAAATCCAATCCTTCCCACAGCTCTGGCACGCTCATGATCTCATGTCCCCCGGGACGCGAGTGAGGTCACACCAGCGGCTGCTATCGGACCCGGNGCGGAGCAGCAGCAGCAATCCGGCCCCCGAAACGCCAGCGATTGATTAACCCAGCACCGAGGTCTCTCTCCAGCCTGGTGCTGCGATGCAATCATGGTTTATTTTTGGGCTCTTCGGGTGGCAGAAATGACAACGCTGTCACCGTGTCCCTCCCCACGGCTCTGATGAAAGCTCCCGGCAAGATAAAGGCAGCAAACTTTGCTTTCTGCAGCTCCCACCCGCCGCGCTCCGTGGTTATCCCTGCTGCCCCGGCAGCTGGGCTGGCTCAGGTCACTGCTTGCTGTCCCATTGCATCAGCCAGAGCATGGAATTCTGCTCCGGCACAACTTCAGCATCCAACACAATTCCTCCACCCTCCCCAGAGCTTTCAGATTCGCCTGATCTCAGGCAAATCTTCAGTTTTCAGTGGTAACTGCAGGATACCAGGATTTTTTTTTTTTTAGCAGCTAGAAACTCGGTCACAGCCTCTCAAGAATGAAGTTTTAAGGGATGCCTCCCTCCATGCACCCCTTTAACAGCAGCACCCATTAAATGTTGATTAGTTTAGAGTCATTCCAGGAGGGAGGGCAGCTGAGCATCACTTGAAGAGAACTAGAAAGGTCTAAGTCTTGTCAGGCATCTCAGCGCACCACACCAGCCCCGTTTTTAAACTAGGAAAAGTGCCAGAAAATCAGAAATAAGCATACAAAGGGCTGCTGCAGAAGTGAGGCCCTCCTTCTGAGCCAGAAGCTTGGAAAATGAGGATTGTTCCCTACAATTTCAGCAGTAAAATGTAGATTTCTGATAGCAGCAAGCTTAGTGCAGTCAGCATCCATCAGTGGGAAGCACACTCAACACACCTCTCTGCCACTTCTCAGCTGTTATCTCTTGGCTATCTAGGTTACATTTGTCAAAGTCAAATCTTTGTCTCGAGCCGTATTTTGTCTGAAAAAAATTCAGCTAAAATATATCAGTTTTTTTTTTTATTTTCCTTCAAGATTAGAACTGTGTTATATGCAGCACAAACACAATTATTTCTCCTGTGCATCAGACTTGGCACCCCAGTTTGAAATAAGGCAAGGGCTGTCTCTGTTGGGTGACTTTTGAAGGCTTTGTTTTTGTCACAACAATCAGCAAATCTGGTAATTTTCTCTGGACTGCCCTGTAAAGGGATTGAACAGCTCTCTAGGATCAGCAGAATCTTTCTGGTGAGCCTGGGAGGCAGCCCCAGCACAGGCCTGGGCTGTGCAGGAGCCAGCTGAGCTGCAGGGATTAAACAGGGTATTACCTGGAATTCCACCTCCTAATGAGGGTAGGGGTAGAGAACAGGAGAAAAGCTCTGCTCCCATCAAGGGTTCAGCCTGACCAAGAAGTGAGAAGGGCAGTGCTGGCCCTGCTCCTCGGAGGGAGCTCTGTGGGAGGAGGAGGAGCTGCTGCTGCTGGTATCAAACACTTCATTAGCACACGTGGGGAAGGGCTGTGCTGGGATCTAATTTTAGCAGTTCTGCTGATGAGCCTCAGATACCACATGGGGAAATGTTGATTCCTTCTTTTCAGCGCTCGCTTAAAAAAACCAAGTCAGTGACTTGTGGATAATCCCCCCCATTTTTCTCAACCTCCTTCACCAGGCACCATTTTATACCTCAAACCAAGCGCTGCTGTTGAACGAGGGGAGTTCAGCATTTCCATGCAGGAGCAGAGCTTCAGCCTGTGCTGTGCTGACTGGTTTTGCACACTGAGCTTGTAACTTCTTGGCATTTTGCTCCGTGCTCACTACTTGGTAGCAGGCCTGCACCTGATCCTTTCCTGCCATTTGAGCTCTGCTCAGAGGAGCACATTCCTAGAATTTCTTCAGTCCCTTTACGAGATCAGCACTACAGAAAACACTTCTAAAACCCCTTTATTTTCATGCTGCTGGCTGAGCTCAGGGACAGCTTTTCTCTGCATTTTCTAAGTGAGAACCTGAGACACAGAAAGACAAAGGTTAAGGTAAGGTTGTTTTGGTGTCCAAGCTGAGGTGTTGGGATTAGACTTTTTATAAAGCACTTCATTTTACAGATCACATTACCATTAAAAGCTGAACCACTGACTTCAGTCTGCAGCTCTACCTGACTTCTCTAGACTCACACAGGAATTATTTGGCAAGGTAAAAGACAGGATTTAATTCTCCAGTGTAGCACTCAACTTGAACTTGTGGAACGCTCTTCCAGGAGTCTCTTTGTTTCCTGTGAGCTTTCCAGCTGCTGCAGCAGCTTCTTTCAACCCCTCACCTTCATCCTTGGGGCGTGGTGACGGAGGGGAGAAGTCTCACAGAAAAAGATCACGGAACAGTATAATTAAAAATTGAATCCCACCGCAGACACAGCAGAGGGGGCACGTTGCAGAGGCCATGCTCATTCCCCAGGGGCCTCTCTGTGCAGCCTCTTTTGCCATAAGGCTCTGCCTCAGTGCAGGTGTGCCTCCCCACAAGGAGCAGAGAGGCACAGCAAGGATTGACACAGCGGAACCCGAGTGGGGGAGGCAGGAGAAGTGAGAGAAGTTGCAATGAGGCAACTGCAAGGTGTGATTAGCACTCGAGGGAGCCTCCAAGTCTCACTTGTTCTGCTGCCAGCAGCATTAGGGCATATTCTGAAACAGGGAGATGCTGGAAGAAGCTTGGGAGACCTGCTGGCAATTTGGATGGAGGAGAGCAGGCTCTGCTGAGATTCCAGGTCATGGTGCCAGTAGATCAAGCAGTAAAAGGGAGAAAATTCCCAGATTTCCACAGTAAACAGCACGGTGGCACGGAGGATGCTGGTGAAAATCCACGCAGGACTAATGAGGAGTAATGTCAAGGCGGGAATAGAGGGGAAAATAAGAATTTTTAGTGCACAACACTTCTGAAAATCACATCTTTCGTTTCTTAAACTGGAAAGTTAAACTGGTAAAGCACTGAGGAGAATGATCTTTTAAAAAGTTCAGTAGCAGTGACTTGCAAAGCAAGTTTAGGGAGGGGGACAGAGGAGTCCCCACTCCTCAGTACCTGCTCTTCTGCTTCAGTTAGCTTTTCAATTTTGTAAATAATAAATTCCACACTTCTGACTCTTCTGGGACAGCACGTCAGTCCCAGCTGCAGCAGGGAAAAGTCTCTGCAGAACATCCTGGAGTGGCTCAAGAGGATCCAAGCTCAGCCTGCTGTCCATGAAGAGTGAATCTGTTTGTGAGTGCTCCCACAAAGAGGAGCCAAGGTCAGAGAGGAGAGGGGAATGAGAGGATGGGCTGTCTCCTGCCTGGGAACACCTCTTCAGCCACACTGTGAGGGAAGAGCAGGAATAAATTCCATATTGCACAGACAAGGAGCAGGAATGTCTTTGCCTGGGTATTTTTTTATTAAATATCATCTATGAGCTAGCTCACTGTGAGTTTTTTATTGCTTCTGTATTTTTAGAGGACTCAAATGCTCCAAGAGCCCTTTTTGCCCCTTAGAACAAAAGAAAAGGTGCAGTTTCAGAAGGAATATGGAAATTATTGTGCCAAGTTCCATGGCACAGCCGTACCCATCTTTGGCAGGAAACATAATGTGCACCTGAGGAAGGTTTTTGTTCCAAGGCCCAAGTGCAGGATTTGCAATTGCTGCCACATCCAGGCCAAATTTTCTCTGACCAGACTTGATGAGACGGTACTTTAAAAATAAAATCACTAATGAAACAATCAACTGGAAAAAAAAACACCAAGCAAGTATTTTCCAAGCTGCAGTGAGGGGCCAATATCAGTGGCCTCCTGCATTTTTACTCTCCTGGAAATGCAGTCCCCTGTGACTTGGCTCTGCATTGAGCATGCAGAGAAAATTCTTACTTAGGGCCTTTCTTATCTATCAAAATGTCCGTGGTAACTTTGTCCCCTAAAGGGATAGGGATAAACAGATGAAAGAATTTGGGATAACAGTTTCTTACAGTCCTATCTGGTTGGGTTTCCTTTCTCCCTCTCCCCATGGTTCGCTCACTTCTCCAGCTCAGATTGCTGACAACAACATGAGGAGGGGATGGGAGGCTGGCAGGCACCTGGGATTTCCTAAGTGAAATCTTTGGCAACTGTGTATTTTTATTATTTATTTCCTGATTTGGAATTCCACTCCCCTCAAGCTGTCCTTCCTTAGCAGTGAAAATGAAAAGCTGCCCTTGATGCGTGCACGACAATGGAAGCCCCTGCAGGCCACATGGCTCCTGCAGTTTAATTTACTTTAATTCATTCTATATTGAACCAAATGATCTTATTTGCCTTTTTTAATGGAGAGCCTTCAGCCAAGCCCCTCCTTCCAAAGGAATGATGAGCTCAGCTGTTACTGAAACTTGTACCCAGCTCATGTCCCTGTCACAGCCCAGGGAGGGAGGGAGAGACACCTCCAGCACAGGTGTGATCCTTCTGGAAACTCCCCGGAGCTGGGAGAGCAGCCTGATGCTGGGGGTACCTTCCTTTCCCTGGTTTTCTCTCCACAAGCTCTTCCTTCCCTGTGTTCCAGCCTGATCAGAGTCTCACAGCCTCTCTTGGTGCCTCTGTTTTCCAGGTTGGTTTGGAACCAGGGAAAGTCTGGGATTATGATGTCAAATTTTCAGTCTTCCCTCATTGCTTGGAGGAGTTGTTAGCAGAGATCTTGAGTTTCTGAGTTACTCGGGCTTGGAGAGCTCTGGCTGGTTGTATCCTCAAGAAACAGCAGCTTCACATTTCAAGCACCCATGATCATGGTTTTTGCCCTCTGTGCAAAGACAAACCCTTTCTTCCCCTCAATTTTAGTCTGCTTTTCTCAGTTAAAGCATAAACTGACGCAACAAACCACAGAAATCTACACCAAATATTGCCCTTCCTCTGATGGGCCATGCCAGGAAAACATGGCCCAGGTACTTTGGATGGGTGGGAGTGTTCTAACCCAGATTTTTCATGTGTTTACTTTCAAAATGAAAAGATACGTCTGACTGATGTAAGCAGAGTTCAGTGATATTTTCACTGATGATCTTGGTGGAACAAGGTAATGTACAGCTGACACTAAAGTGTAAATACAACTGGAAAGAAGGATTATACTCCAGATTCATCTTGACAGACTGGAAAAATGGTCTAAAAAACAGAGGGGATGAAGACAGTCCAGAAGAAATAATAAGATCTGGAATTAACAATCTCTGAGAAAAGAGTAAAAAAATTGTTGGTGTTCAGTCTACAGACAAGAGTGAGGGGAGATATAAAGACTGATAAAAGCAAAAACCACACAGTAGTAAGAGAAGACCAGGACCCCAAGGAGCAGCAAGAAAAACCAGAGTAGCTTTGCACATGCCTCTGGACTTCCAAAGTGAGGAAAACGTGAAGATTTCACTCAGAGGCTGAGTGCAGGATGATTGAAACTCCCCACATTCCATCCACGGGCAAGTTTTAGGATCTCCTGCTGACTGCCAGCACGAGGGGAGATCAGGATTAAATCCCTTTGTGCTGAACTCCAGCCCTGAGAGTGCAGCAACCTCCACTTCAGGACCTCTATTAGGGGAGCAAGAGGCTGCTCTTCTGAGTAATGACATTGGCACAAAAACTTCCCACTATGTATAAATACAGATCTTGAAAAAATCGAGCTCTACTGAGTTATATTTATATTTCTCCAGCAGCCTGTGACCATTAAGTGACAACTACCCAGACTCAAGCTGGGCTTCAGCCAGAAATAATAATTGGAGGACATTGGGAGGAAGAGAATAACTTTATATCTTTATCAAACAAAAAACTTGATAAAAATTTTGGTCCAAGTTCATGTGCCTGAATTGCACTATAAGTGTTCTAAGTGAGCAAAAACTTCCATTTAAATCCCTCACCTGTGCTGGCCTGTGCAGGCCAGGAGTCAGCTGGGTCAGCAGGCTCGGGAAGGAGCTCAGCTCTGTGATCACCAATTACCATTTCCATGGTGTCCCGTGGTTCTCCTGGAGCCCTCCCAACCCAGTTTGATCTTGCTTAATTTGCTACACTCACCCTTGGCTGGATTAATGGCTGCAGAGCGGAGGGGGGGGAGAACCAAACCCAGATCTGGTGGTGGGGAGCAGCAGTCCCAGGTGCCAGGGGACAGCGAGCCCATCCACAACATCCTGAGACAAAAAGGGGCTTAAAAAAAGTGCGGCACATTGCTCTCCAGAAAAAGGTATTAAAAATGAAGCATCTGTGCTGTGAGTCATTACAGGCCCTTGACAGATGTGATCCTACCAGCCTCTCACTGGAGCTGCAAATAAAGACCCCTTCTCTTTCTTCTCTCCCGACAAGGATTAATGAGTACTTGGGATGGCTCTCAGACAAGCAAGCAAAGGCTGTGAACCTTTTCCAACACTGCCATTTATCTTGGGAAGACTATTCACATCACTTCTCCCTCCCTCCCCAGCCTGGATTATGCTCTGACCCAGCACATTAATCTCCCAAAATATAATAATAATAATAAGAGAAGAAGGAAAAAAAAGTGCTGGACAATTGCCAGAAATAAATTAATAACCATCTCAGATAGCCCTGCTGTGCAGGAACAAACTGCTCAACTCCCCTGCCACCCATGTCATTTCTAAGCAAAACTATTCCCAGTTTAGATACCCCCTGAAGTGCCCTGCCTGAGACTTTCAGCAATTAATGCTGAAAACCTTGCATCTACGGAGTGCCTTTCATCCCAACAGCAGCCAGGAAGTTTCTTGGCTGAATGCAAATAAGACACACATTGCTACATCTGCCCCTGAAATGTGGACACCGCTGAGTGGAGGAAGAGGCAACGTGAGAGAGCTGTAAAAGTAAAAACATATCAAAAGGTGTTTTGCGAGAGAGAACGTAGTAAGAAATTTTTAAAAGGCTTAGTCTACATACGGTTTCATGAACGTTTAAATATGCGAGGCATTTAATTACAATATTTCTTCTCCCATGGCTAGAACTGGTGATGTCTTTTGTGGCATCAGTAGCTTCAGTTTAACCCAGTTATTTCTTAGACCCAAGTGGGAAGTCGAAGAGACAAATACTGGCAATTTCTTCTCAGGAAATGAAGAGGTTCATGCTTCAGAAATATGATTTTACAGAGATTACTCAGAAAACAAGACTTAAAGTCAATGAGAAAAGCAGTTATCTGGCTGCTAGCACTGATTCCTCCTCAAGCAATGCTCATCTCACCTCTCTGGACTTCCATCCCTGCTGGTAGTACCAAAGCCTTGCTCAGGTCTGTGCTGGCTCAAAAACCAACCCTCGATCTCCAAGCGACTTTCTGCCAAAAGTTTATCAACAGATTTTAATGTTTTTATTCTTCCATGCATATTTGGCACAGGGTACCCAGAGAAGCTGTGGAAGTGTCCCAGGCCATGCTGGAGGGAGCTTGGAGCACCCTGGGACAGTGGAAGTTGTCCCTGCCATGGCAGGGGTGGCACTGGGTGGGTTTCTACCCCAAACCATTGCATGATTTGAACTCCATGCTGTAAACGTGTGGTAAAGGTATCAGATTACCAAAGACAAAGGTTTGTGCCTCAAGAAGAGTTTCCTACCTTTGACTTGACAGCGAGGATGATCTTGGGCAGGGCCACAACGAGGCATTTCAGGGCAATGGTGAGGTACTTCAGCACAAAGTCTGCGATGCCCACGATCCACATGAGGTCAAAGAAGTCCAGCCTGTCCAGGTTGGGTTTCAGGAATATAAGGCTGAAAGAGACAGCAATGCTCAAACACCACTGAGGAGAAAGAAGCTTGCTCAAGCTCCTTATATTCACTGCTGGCTAGAGAGAGCCCAGAAACTCCCCTGAACTTCAGGGAAGCTCTCAAGGGTAAGTGGAGGAAGACACACAAATCAGCTCTGTGGTTCCTCTGAGCCTCCTGACTTTGCTCTTGCCCACTTCTACTGAGGTCAGCAGGCACAAAACAGGACCCAAACACCTGTAAGGTCTGTTTTGGAACACAACAGTCTCCATAACCTGCCTTTCCCACTGCAGCAGAGCCCCTGGTGTGCTGACAGTGCCCTCAGTGCACAGGGCTGGCAGAGATCCGTGGGATCCGGGTCACAGCTCCTCCTGGGAAATCCTGCTCAGAACAGTTCTGGTTCCCTGGGGAAGGAAACACCCCCACAGCCCTAAACCTTCAGGGCACAGTCCCTAAACCTATTGTGCACATGGAACAAAGTGGTGACAGGGGAAACTCTGCAGCAGCCACGGCAGAGAGGTGAGAACTGCACACGTGTCATGCCCTGACAGTGGCCACTGCTGGAGCACAACACGAGCTGGGCTCTGTAAATTCTCTTACCGGGAACAAAGATCTAAAAATTAATGCCCCCTTACATAATGGGCTGAATATTTGCTGTTTAAAAAAGTGGAGTCTGGGACAGCAGAATTTCACCCAGCAGTGGGCAGGAGTTACAGGCCTGAGCATTAATGAGAACTAGACCCTACTCAGGCTGAAAAAACAGGATTCATCTTCAAGGTATTTGCCTGCTAAAGTCTCATGGTAGAAAGCAAAAAACATAACAGTAAAAAAAAGAAAAAAAACAGCAAAGTAAAGTAACCAACCCAAAACGAAAAGCCTGAACATGAATTTAAAATACTCACAACACTGGCACAGCACAACAGGTAAAATTATACCCTAAAAACAGAAACAGAATCAGAGACTTTACTACTATTCATGCACTAGAAACATGAAAGAAAAAAAAATCAGGAAATGAAAAATAAGCCAGAAAGAAACAAAACCAAAGCAGATATTTCTAATTTGACAAGCCTGGCTTGTGAGTAGTCCCAGGTCCCCACAGAGCAAGCAAGAGATGCACCAGCCTGAGCATGGCACCACTGCAGCACTCACAGGCTTTTCTTGGAGCTGTGGCCCAGCCTGTCCACTGGTAATAAAGCACACTCTAAACTGTCTGCAGGATGGCCCCAAACTGCTAAAATCCTCTTATTTTAGATGACCTAGCCTTTATTTTAAATTAGTCCCTCCCATTCACACTTTTAACCTTGTCCACTTCTTGGAGACACACTGTTACCCCGTGGTGCAAACAGATTTCTCTTTCACACCTTTCTGCCGTTCCTGTTCTGCCTTTGCACTCCCTCCCACCAGCTCCGCCCAGACAATCCCATGGCTGGGCCTCTCCCACTCAGCCCCTCCCATCCAAACCTTCTCAGCTCTCCCCCTTTCTCTGCTTCCTCCCCGCCTTTATTCCTGTCTGCTTTATAATAAGTGCTGAACCAAACCCATTAGCACAAGCCTTTCTGGTTTTGAGAACTAATTCAGTCAGGATTTGAAAGGCAAGGCTATTTTAATTACCTCAGATCCAAGCACCTCCAAGCCCTGGATTAAAACTGCTGTTTCCTCTCCTGTCCTACACTCCAATCCTGATGGACTGAAGACGTCAGAGGACGAGGAGAATCAGTGGGTCAGTTCCTCACCTGCCTCTGACACTGCATTTATGTTCAGCTGCAGTGGCCACGATGAGGATTCAGAGGTCATTTCTGAAAAGGATCCACCCTGCTTTGACACCTTGGCTCATTTCTACACTGCTCATGTCCTTTCTTGACAGGAGCATAATCACTGGAAAGGTGACACACACATTCTTTTCCTGCACTGGAAGGTATGACAAAGATGTAAGAAAGGCAGCAGATCCTTGAGGCACACACATTTCCTCCCAGTGTGGGGGAAAAGCAGGCTTCCCTCTTCTCCTCCCTGGCAATTATCACCTGCTCCCTTCCTGTACAGCGCAGATTTTGTTCACCTGTTGTAAAGCTGCTGAGAGCTGAATGTGTAAAGCAAGTACAGGGTGTTTCCAGTGAGAAAGGCCAGGATCCAGAAGACAACCAGCACTGATCTCTTCTCCTGAGCAAGGAAAAGAAACGGAGTTATTTAGTTATTTCAGATCGAAATCTCAAGATGAGCTGAGCCTTCAACTGCTGAAAAATCCGACCCAGGGGATGCAAATAGGTAACAAAGTGTTCAGTAATGAATTTATTTACACAGGACTAAGAAGTAGTGTGCAAGATAAAGACGTAAACACAAGCAGAAATGCCTCTAACTTAGGTAACTTTTAAATGGAAATTAATTGAACTAAGCTAGTGAAAACGGCAGCCTTACTTGCAAAATGCATCTTCAAAGTTGGGATCTTTCTTGGGACACCTAAAATCTCCTGATATTTAAAATGCAGTATGACAAGCAGATTAACAAAAGCCCATTCCACGAATTGTCCTAAATTCTGAGCTGTCACCTGGTTGGAGTGACCATTCATCAAAGGGGTGTTTTTATAAATAGACCCAAAGTCACTCCGTGGAAGGCTCAGCTAAATATACCCCACCACTACATGCAGCACATCTGGGTTCTGGAGCATTCATTTTTGATTGAAGATATAATTAAAGGCCAAAAGAAGTGGAGATTTTGCATTTCAACACCTGTGGAATGCTACAGACAAGCTGGATGGCAGAAGATTCTGTCCTGGGTCCTGGCCCTCAGTAACTTTGGAGAGTAAATTTTATTCCTGAGAGGAAAACACCCACCATTTTTCTTGTGAGCTGATTTATTAGGAAAGGAGGTCCCTGTAGCTCTTCAACAGCCAGGACTGTGGGCTGAGATTTAAAGCAGGCAGATTAAGGGGCACACTGCTGGAAGGCCAGAGGTGCAGAGTGCAAGGCAACAGCAATCTGTTTCTGGGTTGTGCCATTTATCTGCTCATTCAGGGCTGGATCACACTGATTCCACTGCTGCTGGTAGACACAAGCACACACTTGTGCCACCCGTGTAATTTTAACAAAAAAGCCATTCTAGCTTTGTGCTTTTAGTGCTGTTGAACTGTTCTCCTGACACAGAAGATCAGAAGACCTGAAAAAAATCTGCTGGTTTCTTTATATTCTAAGCATATTATGCACAGAGCATTATAAAGCTACTAGCAAGCAATACATCTATGAAATCTTTGAGCTGAACATCTCAAAACATTATCTAAATGCTAGTAAGCTAAATCTCATCATTAAAAAGTCAAATAGACTTCAGCATCTCTGCTGTACATGATGAGAAACCAAGGGGCAGAGAAGTGCTGGAACAGGCACTGCCAGGCAGAGGCAGAGGCAGATGCTGATTACATCCCCAACCTGTCTTCTATGTGTTCTATGCCACACTTTCACAAAAAAAAAAGCAGGATAGAGACTCTGGGAGAGCATCAGTGGGGAGAGCAGAAAGGAGAAGACAGATCTGTGCAAGTATAAATGCATTCAGCCCTCCACTGCAATCAAAGGCTCCTCACAGATGCTATTTCGTGCATGGAAAATGATGTTTGCAGGAACAGAAGAAGGTAAAACGCTGGACTCACCTTCAGAGCCACCTGTTCCCGGAGCGTGGAGTTGGCGTAGGCAAAGGTGCTGGCCATGCCAATGCACACAGCAATTCCTGCAGGGAAAGGCTCTGTCAGAGAAACTGCTGATGCTGCTCGACCAGATTTCACAACCACCACCCCACCAGCAAGAGTCTCATCCCTCTGAACCCTTCTGTGCTACACAGAAATCTTTGCTGTCACCAATGTAAGCTCTCCCCATGTCTCCTAGAGAGCTTTGAGGGACAAGCCTTGGTAACACACTCAGCCTCACAGGAATGGCAAGGAGAAATAAGGAAAAGGAAAGGTACGGGTCAGGACAGGAAAGGGATCTGACCCGGATGAAAAGCTTGGGGTGAAAGCAGGGTGAATTTATCCCGGGCATTACCCCATGCATTTGAGTATGTTCCCTTCACGCTAGACTCCACCTGGACGCTGTCACCCCGATAAATGCATCGGACATCAGAGCCTGATAAAGCCTCCCAACCATTCTCTAACCACACCATTCAAAAAGCTTTGACCAACGCTCACCAAGCTTGTGCTGGAAACAAACTTTAGCCAGGAGGATCAAGATGAAGGGAAGTCCCTTCTGCAGCCAACCGACCACAGCTTTCAGCTCGGAGAGAGCCGGGGCCGGAGTCCCGGCCTGTTCCTCGGCGCCCTCCTCGGCGTGCCCGTGCCGGTCGCCCCCCGCCATGTGCAGCAGCGAGGAGCCGCGGTGGTGGCCGTGGTGGAAGTGATGGGACGGGGTGCGGTGGTGGAACGGGGCCCCCTCAGCGCGGCCGGCGCCCTCCTCCCTCGGGGCTGGCATCTGGATGAAGACTTCTCCGCCTCCGGCCGCCGAGCCCAGCACCAGCCCCGCCGGGAAGGGCGCGGCAGCCATGGAGGCGGCGGGCAGGCCGGCCAGCCCTGAGAAGAGCTGCTGAGGGGAGGAGGCCTCGGCCTTGAGGCTCTCGAAAACGCCGCTCTCGTCCACGCTGGCCTCAGCGCTGACCGCCTGGCTGCGGCTCCTGCAAATAAAACAGCAGATCGAGCAAGTGTTTCAATATCAGATCAAATAAAAACGGGTACGCACACAACTGGGGGGTGGTTCAGCCCAGTCCTGCATTGATCCCAGCGCTCCTCACACACTGTCAGAACAACAAGAAGCTTTTCCCTCTATTTTTGTTTCTATTTTACTTGCTTCTCCCTCTATTTTCTGTTTCTATTTTATTTGCTTTTCCCTCTATTTTCTGTCAGGAAGCCATAGCTGCAGAACTAGAAGCCAGTAAGCAAAAACGCCTCAGAAAAGATCAGAGAACCTCTCCAAACCTGACCAAAACGCATCAGTTCCTCCACCAAGCAATGAAGCTCTCAAACACTCTGTTTGCTTTTGGGAAAAAAAACAAATAAATGATACATCCGATACCAAATCCGATATCTTCTACAATGATTTGAGTATTTAAAGAAAAACATACAAAAACTCATGGAATCTGACACAGCACCACCAAGTCAAGTCATATTATAAACAAATAAATTAACCAAGCTAACTCAAAGCAATGACCTACCCCCAAAATTCTCTGTCTTTATTTTGGAACAATCACTTCCTGCCCACTGATGAATTGCTCCAAAAGAGACAGAATCTCTTCTGGGAAGAGACTGTTGAAATCTCTTTCAACAGGGAAAGAGAAGTGTTGAGAGCAGCTTGTGTGTCCCTGACCTGACACAAAAGTGAAGGATGTTGCTCATGGGTCCCGATCAATCCTTTAATTTTAGTATTTTTGGCGAATTTGACATGGATGTACCCAAATTATTAGGCACCGGACAGAACTGGTTCTGGCGCTCATTCGCTCTTCAACCTGTTGGAATAGAGCCAGATTCCAAAAAGAAAGTCTAAATACCTTTATCCTAACAGCAAAAGACAACAGAGTTTTTTATCTTCATCACAAGTCAATACAAGGAAAGTTTAGGTTAGAGGGAATAGTGCAGGTAACAAGTAAAATGATCACCAGGCAGTAAATGCTTGACAAACAGCAGACACTTCTCTAACCTGCAAAAGGAGAGTAAACAATAAAAAAACCT
Source organism: Regulus satrapa (assembly GCA_013396955.1). Taxonomy (NCBI): domain Eukaryota; kingdom Metazoa; phylum Chordata; class Aves; order Passeriformes; family Regulidae; genus Regulus; species Regulus satrapa. The sequence goes on along the minus strand of VWZN01011480.1, from coordinate 163,577 downwards.
CAGCAAGAGGCAAAGCCTCAAATAAGGCACGTTGCAGAGCTTTGGTCTCTCCTGACTTGGTCCCTGGGAGAGCTCTGCCTTTAGGAACAGCAGCTACAAGCTGAGACAGCACACCCAGCGCCCTCAATCCGCTCTCCCCACGGGCTCCAAAGGCTCCCGGGGCACGCACAGGGCACAGAGCTCTGCCTTCCCCTTCCCTCTGGGGACCCCTTCAAACCTCTCTGGCCAGACCTTCCCGCTAAGCAAACTCCTAATAAGGCTTCTCATAGCTGCACCCCATTCCCACTGTATCTCCACAAGGCTCCTGCAAGGAATGGAGTCAACAAGGCATTGCACAACTCACTCTGGTCCAAAATATTCATCAGCCAGGTCTTTACATTCACACCAAACATTACCATTCAGGGATGTATACACAGCTTAGGGCTGGGAATGTAACAAACAGCCTGGGAGGAGCCCAGTGTTACAAATAAAGACACAACTATTGTTTGGAATAATATTACCAGGATATAGGAGTGTGGTTTCAGCAGGAAGGAATTAATCTGTGACATATTTATAAACAAGCAAGGTTCTTTTGTTGAAATTGCGAGGCTGACGAAGCTAACAGAAGTGAAGACCTGTGGCAACAGAGTATTTTTCTACAGTTAGAAAAACTTCAGCCTCTATTCCTGGCTACGTATTTACCCTGTTAAAAATCAGAAGCATCATGCAGAAAAAAAACCTGAAGATGGCTTTCTTTCCCCCTGAAATTAGGAATGGTACCATAGCAGCAATGGCCATGACATAAGGCTTTAATTCTGGTTGCAAAAACCGCTATAGAAAATAAATTATTTACTAATGACCTTTCACTTATAATCTCAGCTCAAACAGAGCAATGAAATTCGTTAGTTCCATCTTAGTCTTGGAGGAATTAGATTAGTTTCTTCTTTAGGAATAAAAATTTAAAAAGTCATACTCTAACTCTGGGAAAGCACCAGGGAATATTTAGCACCAGAACAACAACAGTGGCAAGGCTCCCTTGCTGATGTTATAATTACAGAAACAAATTAGAGGTATTCTACTTCTAAATATTCACATACATGAAGATAGATACAGGCTCTGGGAAGATGTAAAGGGTCACCCAAACTCTTTAGAAAACATTAAGTCAGAGTAGTTGGGAGCTTCAGTCCAGCAGACTTTTTAAACAGCTCAGTAAGAGAATTGTAAATGGTTCCTGCTCCCACAGGTCAGCCCTCGCACGCTGACAGTGCTCAGGGTCCCCACAGGACTGGGCCAGGAATGCAATCCTTCCTCCAGAGCTCCACACACCCTGCCCATGCTCCGCCACCCTGAAACGCTGTGGTTGGCAGCAATCAGGAAGGGACGGGAAGGAGAAAAGTAAACTTGTCTCTAGAATCCCCAGACCCGAGCAGAAAGCCCGGCCACACCATGGGCACAGGAATTTGATATCTTTCTCAATTCTGAGCTTTCATCTTCTAAAACAGCCCCTGCTCTTAAATCAGAACACCGCTCTTGGGAGAGGAACACGGAGGAAAGAAGAACGGGAAGGATTTACCTTTCAGGAGGCACGGTGTCAGTGTTGCTGCTGTGCCGCCTCTGCATTTTCCTCAAAACCCTAAAGCACAACACGCTCAACATGAACCCTGTGGCTCAGCAAATCCCAGTGTGGCTACTGGCACAGGCCCTGGGGGCAGAGCGGGACCCGCTCAGCTGGGGACATGGCTGGCAGGAATCATCATCAGAGCACCACCAGCTCCCATTTGTTTCTCAGTACATTGGAAGAGATGGCTCTGAGTGGCAGGTGGGGGCACACAGGTGTCCAGGCTGGGCAGGAATCAGTCAGGTCCCCTTCTGCAGGAAGCACCGGTCACCAGGAGCGTGCAGCTGAGGGATGGCATCTGGCAAGGAACATGGGGACACCGAACAGGGGCTCTCGATGTGACCCGACGGCCTCTTGGGAAATGAGATCCCGTCTCCCTTTTCTGCAGGAGCTCGCTTTGCAAAGCCAAACTGAGAGGGAGGAAGAAAAAGAAATTGTCTTAACATTTTGGACGGAAAAAATTACAATTAGCTCATGACAATATCCTTTTAAACAAGCAACTTGTTCATTTTAATCTACAGAAATACCATTTTCAAAATTTGGACAATAGTCCCAGAGCATAATAGCTACTTAATAAAATGTAAGGACTAAGATCTAAATACCCTTGAATATAGAAATAACATTATTCATAACACATGATAATATATACATAAATAATATATATATTAAAAATATGTATACATATACATATATATGTATATACATACATTATATATATATGTACACACACATATGTGTGTATATATAGTATCTATAGTGTGTATATATACTATATACATACATAAATGTGTAAATAAAATATAAATAAAAATATATACAGTATATATATACATAAATGTATAAAGTCACAATGGCTCTAGGACGGTTTGCCAGCTGTCTCAAAGCACAGTACCTGAACAACAGCTTTACCCAGAGGTGCAAGGTGCCACACTGGGAGAGATGGAGGCCCAAGAGCGTGCAGACACTCGCAGCTGGAACGCTTCAGACAGTCCAAGGCAGTCCAGATCCCGAACTCAGCACAGGTCCTTCAAGCCAGTGACTGCCAGCACCTGGCCCCAGAGCTCACACCTGGAGAAAGCCCACGGAGAGGGAAATTCTCAGCACAGCACAGAGAGTTTTACCTCTCCGTCTCGCTGGGAAAGGCAGAGAGGTGCAGGAACCGTGGCTGCTTCAGGCCCTGCCCACGTGCCTGACCCAGCAAGGCTGTTTAACAGAGCACATCACACACATATACCACAGTATTTTATATATCCACCTGTACATGCACATACGTACATATGTATGTGTGTACACACACATATACACACACTTACATACATACCTATACAGAGATGTATAGGTAGAGGTACAGATCTGTTAATATACACCCACATACCCATCTATTAACACAGTCCTATACATATACACATATATATGTGTGTGTGTGTGTGTATATATGTGTGTGTGTGTGTGCGTATATATATATATACACACACACATATATATATAGACATATCTATTAACACAGATATATAGAAATATATACATATCATAATATATATTATATATATACATATGATATATAATAGAATATTTATATCTAGAAATACACGCATAAATATATGCACACATATATACATCATACACATATATACACATTCATATACAGATGTGTGTATAGGTGTATATACATGTATATACGTATATATACAGACATATCTACTAATATGGTTCTCTCTATATACACATATATATATATACACATTATACATGTATAGATATACACATATATACACATATGTATATAAATATATGTAGAGATATACATACTTGTATAGACAGACAAATCTATTAATAAGATTGTATACATACACATTTATATACATACACACATATACACATAGTACACATATACAGATATATATACACATCATATACATACATGTATAGGCATACATACACGTATATGTATATATATAGAGACATATCTATTAATACGGCTCTATACATGTACATAGATACCTATATTTTTTGCAAAATACAATTATATACGTACACACACACACATATATTTTTTATAT
>VWZN01011480.1:113979-130976 GCA_013396955.1 Regulus satrapa | reverse complement strand
TTGCTGGGGCTCGGCTGACTTGGCCAGTAGCCCTTGAGGTGGGTAGCAGCCCGAACTGCCGAAGAGTGCAGCGTTAAAGCGGGGACCCGCGGGGGTCCGGGGCTGCTCAGGCTCCCGGTCCATCCAATCCACTACCACGCTCCAGAAGGAGGTTCCCCCAGCTGGCAGGCTGCCAACAGAAAGGTGTTTTCATCCTCATCCCAGGCTAATGCTCTGCACTGTGAGTGCTAATCCTTTCCTCTTGGCTGGAGTGACTCCAGCTGATCCTCCTGCAGGTATGTTTTGGTCAGGAATACCTCGTGCTTGTGTGTTTGACCAGCCACTCGGGTCAGGGTTTCACACTGATGCGTTTGCCTCGGTCCGTGCAGAGATGGTTGGGTTGGGAAACGGACAGATGCTTTCCCATCCTCTCAAACAGCAGCTCTGTCATCCCAAATAGCCACGGTTTTGGGTTCCTCATTTGCTGCCAAGGCTCCTGAAGGTTATTCTGCCGGCTCTGAGGTGGAGCCAGTTTTACACGACGTAAGCTGGCAGCGGAGCACCCCGCTCTGCTCTCCTGGCTGGGGACAGCTGAGGTGGCACTGCTGGGCTGACAGAGCCCCGTGGCCTGGCCGCCGTGTCCTCTCTCTGGGAGCTGTGCCAGGCCATCACGTGCTCCCCGCTCTGCCTCCGACTGCTCCGAGCCTGCTGCACAAAGGGATGTTTCCCTAATGTCTGACAGCAGCTAATTTCCTGTCTGGGCACCTTTTGCTGTCAGGTGATGAATGAGAAAGGAGCCAAGGGGCTGAGCCGGGCAGAGAGTTTCCCACTCTGCGAGACGGACCACAGGAGTTGCTCGAGCTGTGCTGGGACCTGGGGTGGGCGAGGACAGCCCCGGGCATGCTGCACCCCGGCTGTCCGTGCCCCAGTAGGAGCCACAGCGGCAGCAGCCGGGACGGGAGGGAATCGAGGGCTAAGATTCATTTTGAAGCCAGGCTATAGGGCAAGTTGAAGGAGGACTTGTGTTCTTTGAGGCAAACCCTGTACAGCTCCTTCACTTTTATATTAATGCCTAAAGAAAGAACAGGAAAACTGAGAGCAGAATAAAGGCTGTGTCTGGTGTCCACTGTAAAACTTGAGAACAAAAGATCTGCAGTCCTCGGGGCTGTGCACGCGCAGACACCGAATTCCTGCCTTGCTTTTGGCTCCCCCGGGAAATCCAAGTCAGTGCATTTGCTGGGAAGCTCTGTCAGTGGAAAAGTGGCGGGCACCCTCCCAGCTGCCAGCGGAACCCATCGGGGTCCGGCTCTCCCCATGAAGGCAGCAGGTTTCCCTCTGGAAGCAGGGCACTGCCTTCCCCACAGCCCCTGCCCGCCTCGCTCCGGGCTCAGGCAGCTCCCGCAGGAAGGGTTTGATTTGCACTCTCTGGTTTGGCTATTTAAATCCTGCAGTCAGCGGTGGGGTAATTTTAGGCATGTTTATCTTCTGCTCTGGGAGAGACTCGAGACACATGTAAGTAGTTATTCTCCAGGGTTTGTTGTGTTTGTGCTTCCCCAGCAGCACACACGCAGAGCCTGCAGTGTGGCAGGGCTCGGGCTGCAGCTGGCAAAGCAGACCGGGCAGGGAGAGGGCAGGAGCAGTTTGGGGAGGATCCCCCTCCCCAGGTTATGTTGCTTCCCAGTGCCCTGGCACCATAACCTGTGGGGCTCTGCAGAAGAAGGGATGCACCGTGTAGGAGTTGTTTTGAAAAGAATTCTTGATGGGAAGTTGTCCTGCAGAAATACTGATCCTGCTTTTTCCTACTAATCCCAAATACATGGAGAGGTAAATGGAGGGTTTGTGGGTGTTCTTGCGCTCAGCCTAAAGTGGATGGAAGCACAGCTGAGTCTGCACATTGCTGCCCAGGAAAATGAAAAGCAGAGTGCTTCAGGGGTTTGCTAAGGGCCACTGACATGTTTTTAGAGGTTCACTGAGGTCCTGGTGCAGATAGAGGAGTCCCAGCGAGGACAGGCAGGTAGGTGACCAGACTCCCTCCTCTTGGTGGATGTGGGCAGGAGGGAGGCCCTGGTAGCTTAGCTCGGATGTAACTGCACGACAAACAAAACATCTCAACCCCCTTCCTCCCCTGCCAGGAGTGTGCCACATCCTAGAGCAGTTTCTTCATTTCAAGGGGAATTCTAGGTCATCAGATTAAGGGCTCTTGAAACCTTTTGCTATGTCAGCACCCTGGGGCTTGTTTGCTCTGCAAGTACTCCTGTTTCTGGCAAACTGTTGCTTGGGTGACACCAGCAGCTTGGTTGTGGTGTTGTTGATGGAATAGTCTCACAAACTGTCACATAATTAAAATGTCTGATAATAAAAATAGTCCTGCAGTGTTTATTCATTTGCTTTCTCTTGTTTTACCAAAGCCTGGTTCTTCTCATTCTGTCTGTGGGCATAAACATTTGCAGTCCATAATGTTTCATGTCCCACGTTGCTTAGGGGAAAAATAAACATTTTCCTTTTCTCATTGCCAACAACAACTACCACCAAGTAATCCGGAAACAAACTGTCAGGCCCCGGGAGGTAGTGCTGGATGGTGCCACGGGGTGTGGGAAGTGAGTGGAGAGGAAAATCCAACTGTGTGTGCAGTTGCAGGCACTGCAGCAGCTCCCGTTTGGCCTCAGCCTTTGTGCTCTGCCTGCCCTGGGACCAGGCTGCAGCTCGGCACCGTGTCCTGGAGCAGAAGTGTTTTGTGTGAGCAGAGGATTCATGGAGGGGCTGGAGACTCTGCCTTGTCCCGGGAGAGGCAGGATTGATCTATCTGCTGGCTTTGCACTGTTTCCACTAACGGTGCCTTGACCAGGAGCACGTTTAGCTCAGGGTTAGACCAGACCACAGTTGTGTTTCTGCTGGGAACTTTCACCTGCAGCATCAGCACCTTCCAAGCCCACTCTGCTGCTGGAACAGAACCTGACCAGAATGAAGCTGGTTCCAGTTTTACCACTGACCACCAGCTGCAGCTGCATGTTCAAATCCAACCCCTGCAAATCCGTGCTGGGCTGAGAGGCAGGCTGGACGAAAAGCCATCTGTGCATCGGGAGAACAATGCTGATCTCGGGCAGGAGCATTGCTGAACAGGGGGTGCAGAGCCCTTGGGGGGCATAGCCACCCCACAGAGGACAGAAATGGGGTGAGAGAACTGTCTCACGTGAGAACTGCAGAGAAAGCGCCTCTGCTGTCCTTCCCCACTGAAATAAGGGCAGGAGTGCTCCGAGGTGCAGGCTCGTAGGTGGGAGGAGAGCCAGAGAGGCAACAAACACTGAGTAACAAAAGGAGAAAAGCAGGAACAGAAGCAATGGAAAAGCGGGAGCAGAAGGTTAATGGAAATGGAGGCAAAGTCCATGAGTTCATTCCCCAAGTTAAGAGGAAGCAGCCCCAGTGACAGGAGAGGCATCGAGACTGCTGGGATTCAGGCTGTAACTTCTCCAGTTGCTCCTGCCTCTCATGTCCATGCCCTAGATCAGCCAGGAGATCAGGTACACAATGCAGGACACAAGTGTAGGTTCAGGGCAGGCAGAGAGAGCCGTGGGTCTGTCAGCAGCAGGCACCAGCCCCACTCCTGTGCTCGTTCAGATGTGCTGCTGCTGCTCCTCCCGGGAGCTCTGCAGGCTGAGTGCTGCCCAACATGATGAGGTTAAAGATGCTCCTGGCTCCTTGCAGTGGCTGGAACACTTCCTGGGAAGCTTGGCTGGTGTTCATCTGGCTCCAGCAGGCCCAGAGGTGATGGCTGTTGTATCACAGCACTTGAAGGCTGATAAAGCTGTGAGGAACTGAGTGGGCAGCCCGGACCTCCGCTGTGGTTTCTGCTGTCCCATGGGATCTGTCCATTCCCTCCTGCTCCCCGTCAGCCTTTCAGTCACCAGGCTGCAGGAAAGGCACTTTCTTTGTGAGGAGCTGTGACCAGCCTGCAGCACAGCCCTCCTTGCACACAGCTTTGTCCTCTGCCATCCTCACTGTCCTCAGCCCTTGGTTTCAGGCCTGGAATCCTCTCTGTGCTTGTGCTGTATTCACACTTATTGATCAGCCTCTATTATTGTAGAGCCCCGGGCTCTTCCTTGACTCCAGACTGGCTGTTCCCGTGCCCAGCTGAGGGTTCTGCAGGGAGGGGCAGTGCAAGTGGCTGCCCAGCTCAGCCAGAGGCTCAGATCTGTTTCCCACTCTGCTGGGACAAACCCTGTCCTGGGTTGCAGGGATTTTCCTCTGCTTTTGTATTCAGGAATCCCTTCCCCTGTGCTGGTGGGATGGCACAAGTGGGGCTGCCCTGAGGGGTACCCAGCAGCCAGTGCCCTCCTCCCCCTCCCCTCACAGTCTGTGGCAGCTTCAGCAGCAGCAGGGCCCCCAGGGAACCCTTGGCAATGCAGTGGGGGTGTGGCAGCACAGCTCGGGGAACAAGGCAGGATCTCCCCACGGGAGGGTGGCTCAGCACTGGGTGGGAAGGATGCAACCTTACGCAAGCGGACACGATGTCTAATTCCCGGGAAGGGCCTGCAGCAAGGTGTGCCCAGCCAAGGAGACCAAGCTCTCCAGCCTGGGTGTGCCCTGAGCATTGTTTGGCAAGTGGTTTGTGCCTGTCACATTTCCCCTTGCCAGCTGTGCCTGCAGTGGCATTTTCCAGCCCTTTCCTGCCATGGTTCTCATGTTGGTGCAGTGACGACAGGGAGAGAGGCACTGCTTGTCCAGGGGCACACACAGGGCAGCAGGGCAGGTCTTGCCTCCTGCCCCACCCAGAGCCACTCACAGGACCCCACTGTCCCTTCCAGGACCGAGTCTGCAAAGGGCAGGAGGAGCAGGGGTATTTTTCCTGGTATTGAAAAGCGGGGTTGGAAAGCTGGGATTCATAACAGCGGCCTTGAGCTAACCCAGGAGGGGAGAGAAAAGCTGCCTCTGGTCTGCCTCTCAACTTGGGATTCCTGAGGGCAAGAAGGAAACAGGCAGCTTCTCCTCTCTCTGCTCCTGGTCAGAGGAGAGTGATGAATAATCTCCAGTTTATGCCAGTGGCCCCAGCCTGTAAGGCAACTGGCCTTCCCAGGAGGGCAATGTGCAGAGCACCATCAAGACAAAAATACTGGGGTGAGGCATCTGGGTCAGCCCCAGGCCACTCACCAGCCTGAGCAGCTCTGGAGGGTTTCCCAGTGCTCCTGCTTCCTGCACTTCCCGGCCTTGGAAAGCCACATGCACCCGTCACCCCACGCCCTCAGCTGTCAGGACTTGGCTCTGGTGGCAGAGGGTGCTCCCCAGGAGCAAGGGGCTGAGCTCCCTCCTGGCTGCGCTTGGGTGGCACAGCTGCCATGGTTGCTTTGGTGTCATCGGGGCTGAGAGCAAGATGTTGGCCAGGACATGCACCTTGTCAGCTTCTCCTGCCAGCTGTCCACTGCAGGCAGTAGCTGCCAGCCCAGGCACGGTGCCAGGTGCCTCCCAGAGAGCTCCTCTGAGGAAGACAGGTACCTCCAGCCTGGCAGGGCTCCAGTGCTCAGCAGGAGCTCCCTGTGCAGGTCCTCTGGGCCAGGCCAGCCCCTGCTCCCTCCTCCCTCTAAAGCACGGAATGGATGCTCAGTGCCTGGCTGGTGCCTTGGACAGATTTTGCTGTTCAAGTGCTCAAAAGGCTTTTTCTCTCTGTGTGCTCTGTTTTCTCTCTTGCTGCTGCAGTTCCTGCGGTGTGTGAAAGTGCACTGGGACGCCAGGACTGCATCAATGGTTCTGAGGCAAAGGCTGGCAGGTGCCAAGGGTGTCTGTCTGTCTGGGGAGGACAAGCCAGCAGGCCGGAGTGGTGACAGACACACAGAAAGCCTCAAGCCATGTGTGGGCACCCAAACTGCACCTTGTGCGACCTCCCTGTCCGTCTGGGCCACCGCGGGGCCGGGAGCTGTGCGGGGGATGAGCGCCAAGGCCTTCACACTTCATTCCAGCCCGCATGAATGGGCTCATTGTGGGCAGCAGGGTGGTGGATTACACGGCATCGTGGCAGCTCTGGCATGGTGCCATCCTGACCCCCGGGTGCCTGGCAGGGCGGCCAGGAAAGCTGGCCTGGGAGAAGGCAGATCTTTGCAGGGGAAGAAAAAACCTGGCCAAAGCTCAGGTCCTCCCTCTGGAGCCCTGTGGGACAGAGCCTGCCTGTCCAGGTGGAGATGCACCACTGCTGCACCTCAGCTCCCCCCGCTGCTCAAACACCTTTGCATTTCCTGCACAAAGGCAGGCAAGAAACATCTGTGGCCCTCTGCAGCACACATACCACGCACCTCTCACCCCACGTGCCTCACAGCAGGTTGGAGATGACACCTGGGTCTTGTTCCACGGTGGCAATATAGTCCTGCTGTCACGTGGGAAACCAGTGGAAATCAGCCAATTAGCGTTAATTAACGCTGTCAGCAGAATCCTTGCTTTTCCAGCTAAGTGTGGGAGAGCCCAGGAGATCTTATCCCAAGCAGAACCACAGGTACATCGAGGCAAGGGGGAAGGGTGCAGCCCTCCCTCAGGCAGCCACGGGGGCTGCAGGGACAGTCCCTGCTGCCCTCTGCCCCCTGGGCTGGGCTGTCAGCCCCACATCCCTGTGTCCTGCTCTGCCCTGTCCACTGGCCATGCTGAGACCTGCCCACAGTGCCAGGGCAGCAAGAGGACACTGCGGAAGTGACAGCAGGGAGCACAGCCGCGTGCTGGGGACTGAGGACTTCCTCCCATTAATGTCACCTCTACCCCGGGCCGGGAGGGAATAAAGGATGTAGGGCAAAGGGGGAGAATTTATTCCCTAGTGATTTGTTTTATACTTGAAGGGTCTGGTTCTCATCCACAGCCTGCAAAAGTATTTCCTGCGGGCCAGCTGCCAGGGAAACGTGGACCAAAAATAGCCGAGTGCTTAGTGGGTGCCATGGCACGACACAGAGCCTCCCTGCCAGGTGTGAGCCAACCCCAGAGCAGCAGGGCCCGGGGAGCACAGCGTGTTTGAGGGGAGCAGGCTGTGCCCTGGCAGCGGGGAGCAGCCCTGGGCAGAGGTGGAATTCCCTGCTGCAGGAGTGCCCCAGCAGCCGGCCACGGCTGCAGCAGGCAGCGCCTTCACGGACGGCCGAGCGTGGTTTTGGTTTTGCCTTTCAGGACATGTCTCGGAAGCAGCACACCTGGAAGGAGCAGGCTCCTTGGCTCTCTGCCCTGGTGAACGCCGTGGGCACGGCCGTGCCTGCCAAGGGGTTGGGCTGGAACCCCCCTCGCTGCGGCGTGCCCGACCTGCCCGCGCTGCCCGGCGGCCAGAGCGGCCGCAACCGCCAGAAGCGCTTCGTCCTCTCCGGGGGACGCTGGGACAAGACCAACCTCACCTACAAGTAAGGGAGGCCCGCGATGGCTGCCTTGGTTTGGCTTCTCCCTCCCCAAACGCTCCGTGGGATGCTGCCCTCCCGCTCCTGCCGGGTCAGCGCTGCCCTAGACGTGCTGAGCTGGGCTCTCCCGCTGCGCCTCTGCCCCCGCGGCCACCCCGCAGGGCGCTCGCCCCACGGTTTATTTGGAAAAGATCTTTTTATTCAGCTGTTATTGATGGTCCCATAAACACGGCTTCAGTGTGAAGTTTCGCCCAAATCACCCCACACATTCTCGGTTGGGAATCCACTCTGCAGACTGGTGGGAGGGTTGTGCTGCCTCCCCAGCTGCCCTCAGGGGTATGAGTGCAGATGTGAGGACAGTCATATGGATCTTGACAGCATGTAAATCATATTTTGCTTAATCCAGTACAGGAGACAGTTCCTTACACCATCAGGAGGCTGCAGATAACAGAAAGGCTCCTTCCATTTTTTTTTTTTTTCATTTTTTAAAATTCTTTTTGGTGAATAGTGTTAAAGAAAGAAACACAGCAGAGATTTGTATACAGCAACACTGTTAGTGGAAGGGAAAGAAACTTCCCTCTGTGGCAGACCTTTCAGTCTGCTCTTGCCATTGGACAAAGTGGGAGCAACTGTTGAGTGAACCCACGTTTCCATGGGCAAAAAATTCAGAGATTGAGGGGAAGAAATCACATCACACTGCTCTCAGGAATCTTTGTGGTGGTGGCCTTACAGGGAATAGACCTGGGGAGTGCTGTGGCACTTCAGAACAACACAGAATCTGCAAAGCTCTGCAGGGAACTCACCTCTGGCACACCAGCCAGAGGATTTCAACACTGATGGGACTTACCTGCTGCACCTCTACACCCTTGGTAGAGGGTGCTGGAGCAGTGCACGTGTGGATGGGAGATGTTCTGGTGCTGAGAATGCTGGCCCTGGTGATGCTGATTGTAGAACTGGTGTCTTCGTTCAGCCCTGTCCATGGGGGAGCAGCTGACGCTCTCCTCATCCAGGGTCTGTTGCCTTCCAGAATTATCAGGTTCCCATGGCAACTCGTAAAAGCTAAAGTGAGAAGGACCATTGAGGAAGCTTTGAAAGTCTGGAGCGATGTGACCCCGCTGACCTTCACCGAGGTGCAGGAGGGCCGGGCTGACATCGTCATCGATTTCACCAGGTGAGCAGGGCGGGCAGCACTCCCTCCTCCCAGCCACAGGAGCAGGGCTGTAACCAGAGCACAGACCTGCCAGCACACAGCCCAGGCACTTCAATGCAGGCTCATATTTCTGCTTGCAGGCACTGGGATCGTTTCAGTTTTGTCAGTCGTGGGCTGCTTGGTGTGAGTGCAGCTGTGCACAGCACCTGATCGTTCATTAATTTTCCTGGTACATCTACGGTTCTCTGCCCACAGGCTGTTCTCTTCAGAGTTTGTTTTGACTTTCCATCTTCAGGCCCTCCATCCTGTCCCTTGACTGAACGATGTAACTGTCTGCCCAAAGACAAATATAATTTCTTGGTTAGGTGAATCTTGGCTCCTGGCCTGAAATTCCCTTTTGGCAAAATACGCACTGGGGCAAAGACTTCCCTGAGCTGCGTGTTTGCACAGAGCTGATGAGGGCAGTGGAGCCTGTCCAAGCAGTGATGTGATTGGCGTGCTCTGCATTTGCCTCCCTCAGCTCTCTCGAGTGGCCACATCTCTCATGGGTTTCCTTCATCGCTCACCAGCAGCTTGGCTTGAGTGAGGACCTGAGAGTTTGGCCGGGTTTGCTGCCAGCTGCCCCTCCACAGCCCCCCACCTCCCAGTAACAGCGACTCAGTCTTGGCTTAGGCTGTCACCTCCTCAGTTCTTTAGGCTCCACAGTCAGCTCTGAGCTGGAAGCTGAAGAGGGGAAGGGAAGAAACATCCCTGAGAAAACACAAACTCCCCAGGGCTGGGTGTGACTGAGATCTGCTTCCTCAGTGCTTGGTGGGATCAAGCTGCTTCCTCGGGGCTCTGATGCAGAATTTTGTTTGTGGCAATCGGAACAGCTCTGAGCAGTTGATCTAGACCAGTGGGATGAACTTAGGGGGGGAATGAGAGCTGCTGTCCCCTCCCAGTGGCTCCCACCTTTGGCTGTATGATGCTGGAGCTCCCTTTGTCTGAGGTGCAACGTGTCTTCCCTCCAGGTACTGGCACGGAGACAACTTGCCTTTCGATGGGCCCGGAGGGATCCTGGCCCACGCCTTCTTCCCCAAAACACACCGGGAAGGAGACGTGCACTTTGACTATGACGAGACCTGGACGATTGGGAACAACCTGGGTACGGTGCTGTTTAAGGGGAGCTGTGGGTGCTCCAGCAGGCTTGTCAGTGAACTTGGAAATGATTCCCTGTGGTGTGAACAGGGACCCTGTAAAACTGAGAGGCAGCAGCTAATTTTGTGGTGAGCACTGTCATCTCCTGCCACTTAGAAGGCTGCTGTTAGCATCTTTTTACCTTTCAGCCGCAGCAGAGCTGGTGTCCAGCAGCAGGACCCCGGCTTCCCCGTGGACTCCTCCTGTGTGGGGGGAGCAAGATGGCTCTTCTGGCCAGCCACGTGCCCTGCCACTTGGGAATTGCACCCGGCATTGGCAGGAGTCATTAGAATTGAAACGAGGAAAGGCTGAAGGAAAACTGAGGCTCAAGCTCCGTGTGACACCGTTGTCTTCCAAAGAACAGTCCCAGTCCCTGCACTCACTGTTTACCCTCTGCCCTCAAACAGGTCCATAAAGGGAAACCCCCCCAGGCTCCAACTCTGTCCCCGCGGCCTGGGAATGCTCTGACTGTAAACAACGCCACATCCAGCCGAGACTCTTTTAAATTTTTGCTAATAATAGATGCAAGCTGGTAGCTCTTTGCTTGGGCACTCGGGGTCACAGTATCTCATGAGATACTGCAGTGCCGCCTGGGACCATCTGGAACAGTGCCCAGAGCATCAGTTTCTGGAAAACTCACCAAAATTAACCCAGGTCAGCTCCTCCTCCTTCCCAGTTTATCTACACGGACAAAGAAATAATCACAAAACCCAAGTTAACCCCAGGCCTCTGGGGATTCCCAAAAGTTTTGGCCATGTCAGGGGCTCCCCCAAAGCCCGTGTCAGTGCCAGCTGTGTCCCCAGCCCTGCTCGTGCTGACCCAAAACAAGAATCACAGAGCACAGCACCTGTTTGCAGAAGTGTTTCTGCTCCTGGGGAAGGGGTGGGCTCTGCTGGTTCTCACCCTCTATTGGGGTTGCCTGTGTTGTTGAAGAATTTCCTGCATTCTCCCATAAAACAGTGTTGGAGGCAAACCAGGAACCGAAAACGGACACCAGTTCCCATCAGAATCCAGCTCTGTTCATGGCATTCCCCCCATACCATCCACGAATAACTGTTGTAAAAGCTCCTTGGAGCTAATTGCCATTTGTCAGGCTGAGAAGAGCTTTACGATACAAACGTGGATAAATCCTGGACGCAGCCCTCTGTGAGACAGGGAAATCCTTATCCTCATTTGACTGATGGGAGAGCACGAGAGTGCCCTGGGGTCACTGCAGAGCCGTGCAGGAAGCAGGGAGGACGTGGAGGACCATCCATGAGGGACGCAGGGATGCTGCTGTGCACCTCCCCTGGAGGTCTGACAGCACAGCTGATCTGCCAGCACTGGAAAGCAGCAAGTGAGGAGCCTGCCAAGCTAAACAGAAGTGTCTGAAAGTTTGTAATAAATCACTGGCATAGAAATCCCACTCTCTCAGCTGACCTAGATGTGTTGATTTAGTCAGGTCAGTGCTGTGCAAATTCATCCCTTCTAGGTAAAGCTGGCCAGTGAGGAAGGCTGGGGCTCACCTTCCCCTCCACCCTTCCCTGGCATTCCTCCCCAGTGTATTCTCCTTGGTCCTGGTGCTGGGAAGTGACCTGCTCCCCTGGAGCCAGCAGGGAAATCCTGCTCGGAGCGTCAAGGCTGGCTGACTCACATCCCTGCTGTTCTCATCACTTGGGCTGCAGCTTGGAGGATTTCTGGCTGAAGGCAAGTGAATGAATGTGCTGGGACTTGTCAACAAACCGCCTCCACTCATAGTGAAATCTGTCAGCTTTATAAAGGACCCACTGGAAGCTAAACAAAGCCAGCCAAACGATACAAATTTGTGTACTGAAATCCCCTTTCCCCCCTCTCCTTTTGTAGATGCTTCAAGGTCATGTATTCCTAAAACATGGTCTTCCATAAATCTGTTTTCAGTCTAGTGAAGGAGTCTCAGGCCTTGACATTAGATAACCTTTTATGGATTTATTTCTCC
This sequence comes from Regulus satrapa, assembly GCA_013396955.1. Classification (NCBI taxonomy): domain Eukaryota; kingdom Metazoa; phylum Chordata; class Aves; order Passeriformes; family Regulidae; genus Regulus; species Regulus satrapa. The sequence goes on along the minus strand of VWZN01011480.1, from coordinate 119,371 downwards.
TTGACACAGTCCCCAGACAAGCAATAAATGAGCTCCCTCTGCCGTCTGTGTGACAATGGCCTTCGGCAAGTGTTAATCCCAGCGTTCTCTCACCGACACCAGCATCTTCCACAGTGGATGGGATGTAACTGGGACTTGCTAAACTTCAGCTCTAGCCAACAACTGCGTGGACAAGCCCCAGCCTTACCACCTCACCTCCTACAGCTCTGGTCTAGACTTCCTTCTCTGTGCAAAATTTCTCCTTTCCAAAAGTGCATGGAAAATCCTTTTCTCCCTGGTAGCCGATGAGGTGGCAAGAGCCTCTGCTAACAGAATTGCAAATTATCAGCAGGTTAATACCCAAGTGTATGTGTTGACTCGTGGTGCTTCTGAACAAGTGAACCCCTTTATTATGCCTTCTGGCTCTTTATAAAACACCCTCCAAACATATTTTGGAGTTACACAGGCCATATCTGGGAACAGCATAGTTGGACGTAGATTTCTCTTTCCTCTTTTTGGACTCCCACAACACGTGCCAGTGTCTGGTAACTGGTGGGAACAGGCCCAGGAGGCCAAAGCGTGTGAGCAGACAAAAGCAGCTTCCTTCTTTTCCCTTTGTAGGCACTGACCTCCTGCAAGTGGCTGCTCATGAGTTTGGCCACGTCCTGGGCCTGCAGCACACGGCCGTCTCCAAGTCCCTGATGTCTCCTTTCTACATCTTCCGCTACCCCCTCAGCCTGAGTGAGGATGACAAGCAAGGGATCCAGTACCTGTACGGGAAACCCTCCCCGGATNGCCCCGGCCGCAGCCCCGGCCGCTCTCTGCCTCTTCCGCCGAGGCCGCGGGCTGAGCCGGGGCTGTGCGGGGAGGGGATCCCCACGGGGGCTGCCCCTCGGCCAGCCCGGGGGCTCGGGGGGCAGGGCTGACCCGCTGTGCTCCGGCAGGCCGGGCAGCCCGACGCCTGCCGCGCGGCCTTCGATGCCGCCGCCACCATCCGAGGGGAGCTGTTCTTCTTCGGGTCCCGCTACGTGTGGCGGCTGCGGGCTGGAAAGCTGCAGGATGGCTACCCGGCCCTGGCCTCTCGCCACTGGCAGGGCATCCCCAGCTCTGTCGACGCCACCTTCGAGGACCCTCTGGGCAACATCTGGTTTTTCCAAGGTAAGAGCTGGACCGTGATCAGGTGGCTCAGAAATATATCTCTATTACTTTGGGGTAGTCGGGACCCAGCAGGTTCCTGGGAGAATAAATTTCCTGGAAATCCTCAGCAATCCAGTAATCCTTGTTATTTGTTCCCTTATATATTGAAACTTTTTATCAGGTGCTGAGGACAGGAGAGAACAAGGGTTCGCTTCTGTTTTAAACACAGCCACAATATCCCATTCTCCTTCCCTGGAATACAAACATTTGTAATGAGCCTCTGCCCTGGCAGAGGAGAAGGAAGGAAACATTTGCTCCCATCTCTCCAGCTGTCATGGGAAGCACCGTGCCAGAAGTGGACCCCAGCAACTTCCCTGGCTGTGCCTGTGTCCCCAGGGCCCTGCTCAGGGTGGGGACAGCATTTTCTCCGCTCCTCAGAGACCTGGATGTGGAACGGCCCTAATACCCCATGACTTTATAAGCCTACAGGGAGCCTGGGTGCAGAGCCAGGCAGCCCTCAGGAACCAGAAAGGTTAAAAATGAACCCACCTCCTGGCCATCTCTGGGGTTCAAGGCCAGCAACAAATCCCATTTCAGCTCCCCTGTTTTCTTTAATGCTCTTCCCAAGTGTAGGTTTAATAGGAGGGATGCAGGGTGACACGGGAACTCATTGTGGGTGTGCACACCCCGGCTGCACTCCATGAGAGCGAGTACTAAAATCACACCAGTGGCTCTGCAGGCAGAGCTCCTGCATAAACACATTTCTGAGCACCTGACCCGCACACAAGGACTTACAGTGCTGAAATTGGCAGGCTCCTACGGTGAGTTAAAATGAGATAAGGGGAAAGCATTACACGCCGTAGGCTAATTACAGAGATTCCCATTTTAATCTAATCTGGAACTGTGCTTCCAGTCTCTATATCACTTGGCAAATTCTTCCTGGCTTCTGCAGCGTGCTCCTTTCCAGCCACATGCCTCCCTTGTGCCTGTGCATGCCCACATGATTTCTAAGTGCTGAGGTTGCAGCTAAGTCCTTTATAACTTCCACAAGTAGAGAAAAAATGTTGCTGAAATGGACCTTCCTGTCCCCCACTCCACCCACCCGGCTGCACGGAGGTGGGATGTCAATGCATTGGCAGCATTTTGGACACACAGCAGTGGCAGCCTCCACTACACTTGGTGGTGGTTTTGCCTCTCAGGCACAGCTCTGCCAAGGACCAGCTCCAGTTGCACAGCGCACTGCCAAACGATCAGAGTTTTTGACCCCTTGTTTCCCTTTTCTGTCTCCTCAATAGGCTCTCAGTACTGGATTTATGATGGTGAGAGACGGGTATCTGGTCCCACGCCAATCGTGGAGCTGGGCCTCCCCGCATCCCCCGTGCAGGCAGCTCTGGTGTGGGGGGCTGAGAAGAACAAGATCTACATCTTCAGTGGAGGCAACTACTGGCGCTTCAACCCCCACAGGCGCCAGGTGGACAACATCTACCCGCGGGCTATGGCCGACTGGCGCGGCGTCCCGCCGGAGATCGACGCCGCTTTCCAGGATGAGTTTGGTCAGTGCAGTTTGGTCAGGGTTCTGCTCTGCCTGACGGCACTGCCCAGCTGGAAGAGCTGGCCGCATTTAGACATGTGGTAGTAGTGGATATTTCCCAGCCATAACACATCCCGTACAGTGTAGAGAGGCAGTTCCCTCCGTGGGTAGAGAATTTCAAGAGAAGAAGTTTCATTCTCATTAATTGCAGCAACTGATATGTAAGTGTACGGTAGGGGCAAGTCAGATATCTACCAACAAGTGGTCTCAGAGTCCTGCCCATCTCTTACTGCTCCTGCCAAAGGAAGGGATGAGAAGCCAGCAGGAACAGTGCCCACACTTCAACCCAGCAGCTGAACAAAGAACAGGATGCTTTTGGCACTGAGCAGTCCTCCCCAATGTGCCCCATGCTGGAAACAGAACGGCAGTGCCACAGAAACACTGGGGATAGCCAGGGTGCTCGGGATGACAGCTGTGGTCAGTGCCTCTTTCCTCTCTAAGGACGAAGTGAAGTAACTCCCCACTGCTTCCAGAACATAAATTCCAGGGCAACTTGCCCTGGAACAGATGCAGGAACAGATGCTCTGAGCAGGTCTTCACAAGTTGCCTGTCCCTGCCCTAGACATCCTCTGCCCTCACAGGGCTGGGTCACTACAAGCACACAGATAATTTAAACCACCAGAAAAATAAAATCCATCCTGTTTACTGTCCAAGAAGTAAAACTAGATTTTGTAATTGAAATTAAAACAGTGGGAAAAAAAAGTGAGTGCCACAAGCCCGGGTTCAAGTAAAATCTCCTGCCTTCTTCCAGCTCTCTTGCAGTACTGCATGTGTTGCAGAGTGACAGCTGAACAAAGTGCTGGCAAAGGGCTCCGAGCCACATGAATGCTGTCTAAACCTTCCTCTCTCACCCACAGGTTTTGCCTATTTCCTGAGAGGCCGAGATTATTGGAAGTTTGATCCAGTCCAGGTGAAAGTGCTGGAGGGCTACCCACGCCAGATCAGCCAGGACTTCTTCAGCTGTACGCCCTCCTCCAACTCCTTCACATGAGGGGGATGCCTGTGTCCTCCACGCTCCCCCGTCATCTCCCTTTACCTCCAGCAGCCACACAGAGGGTTCTCTCTGCCATTCCTGGCTTCCTTCCAGGCTCAGCATCTGACACAACAGGTGTCTGTCACACGTGACAAAGTTTGCTCCTCTCCAGTTGCAGCAGCCCCAGCTTCAGTTGCTATCCATGTAAAAGCAGCTGCCCTGTTCATCACAGGCAAGGGCGGCCACTCTTTTCTGGCAGTAGCATCCCAAAAGCCATCAGGCCAGCCCGGAACGGGATCGTGCTCCCAGAATTAATCCAAACCCCATCCCGTAGAACTGATCCAATGGCATTTCCTATGTTTACATAACCTGCTACGGCAGCTCTTTGCTGCTGAAGACGCTGCCCGAGGAAGAATGATCCCCCAGCCCAGGGCTTTGAAGGACACTGACCCTACCTGCAGAGGAGGAGGACTGCGACCTGCGGCTGCTGCCAGAGCTGCTCCATCGGGGCAGCCGCGGTGACTGCCAGGGCCCTGCCGCAGCCCTGTCCCGGCTTGATGTTGTATCCCTAGTATGCCTTAGGATTTTGTACCCATCTGTATATAGACAAGGGGCCCCCTCCCTGCCTCCCTCCCCGGTGCTGGGTGCCAGTGCTGGACACTGCCCCGCTCTCATCCCACCCCGGGATGCTCAGGTGCACCGATGGCTCTGCCCCGCTCTCATCCCACCCCGGGATGCTCAGGTGCACCGATGGCTCTGCCCTGTGCTCATCCCACCCCGGGATGCTCAGGTGCACCGATGGCTCTGCCCTGTGCTCATCCCACCCCGGGATGCTCAGGTGCACCGATGGCTCTGCCCTGTGCTCATCCCACCCCGGGATGCTCAGGTGCACCGATGGCTCTGCCCTGTGCTCATCCCACCCCGGGATGCTCAGGTGCACCGATGGCTCTGCCCTGTGCTCATCCCACCCCGGGATGCTCAGGTGCACCGATGGCTCTGCCCTGTGCTCATCCCACCCCGGGATGCTCAGGTGCACCGATGGCTCTGCCCTGTGCTCATCCCACCCCGGGATGCTCAGGTGCACCGATGGCTCTGCCCTGTGCTCATCCCACCCCGGGATGCTCAGGTGCACCGATGGCTCTGCCCTGTGCTCATCCCACCCCGGGATGCTCAGGTGCACCGATGGCTCTGCCCTGTGCTCATCCCACCCCGGGATGCTCAGGTGCACCGATGGCTCTGCCCTGTGCTCATCCCACCCCGGGATGCTCAGGTGCACCGATGGCTCTGCCCTGTGCTCATCCCACCCCGGGATGCTCAGGTGCACCGATGGCTCTGCCCTGTGCTCATCCCACCCCGGGATGCTCAGGTGCACCGATGGCTCTGCCCTGTGCTCATCCCACCCCGGGATGCTCAGGTGCACCGATGGCTCTGCCCTGTGCTCNCTGGGGGGCTCGGCCGGGCTGCGGGCTCTACCGGGCTGGGGGCTTGGGGGACCGGAGCTGCCCCACGGGTACGCGGGGATGGGATCCTCGCCCGGTCTCCGCCCGAGGCCCCGCTCCCACCGGCGGGAGTTCCTGCCATTGGCACGGTTGGGGAGGGGTCCGGGTTGTTCGGAGAGGGCTGCGAGGCGCCGAGTCCCCTGCTGGGCCTTGGGGCTCGGCAGCGGCAGCCCGCTGAGCCGGCGGGGCTCCCTGTGCTTTGTGCCCCGCGTG
>VWZN01011480.1:96948-113928 GCA_013396955.1 Regulus satrapa | reverse complement strand
CGAGCAGCCCGGTGTGTGTGCTCAGAGGCTGCTGAGCCTCCCTGCCCCAGAACCTCGCTCGAGAAAGAAACCCCGGCCCTTTAGCGCCAGGGAAACGGCTGAAAGCAGAGAAAAAGGTTATAGCTCCCAGCTTGATGCAAAAAAGGGACTATTGGCTAAGTGTAACCGCCAGCTCCATGGGTTAAGCAGGGACTAAACACCTCTCGCTCTCTCGTGTGAAAGACAGAATTTGAAAGTAAATTTACTGCAGTCAGCTGAGCTGTGAGATTGCCGTACCAGGTAAATGGAGAAGGGTTTTCCTTTTTATCTACCATTAATTTCTGTCAGTTGATGAGCACTGTAGCATGAAAGATACAGCTGAAAAGTGAGATCAAAAAATAATCTTCTCAAACAAGGAATAAAAACCTTGCTGTGTGACAGTTTGCCAGTGTCCTGTCAGTCTACAAATTTGATTTCGGAGTCTAGAAATAGTTGTGTTGTTCGGCAAGGCCTGCTGTAGCCTTCAGCACAGGTGAGGATCTTATGCCAGGAAGAACAGAACTGCTTTACAGATGGTAAGTGAATCTGAAAGAGGGCTATTGGCAGCAGTCACATTTTTGATGTTCAAAGGGTTTAGCACAAAATACAAGAGTCTGGGTACTTGCTGTAGTCAAATAATGTATAGATGATGGGGAGGTTCAAAGTCTAAATAATGTATCAGAGAGCTGGGTATCTGGTTTAGTTTAATTCCAACTGAGCGTTGCACACTGATGTGGAGACCGAAGTAAAGAAGGGGTGATTTGTTCAAAAATACATGCACGTGAATGGAGTGTTTTCCTGTTAAATTTCCTATTATCAGTGGATGGGAGGTTTTTTTATTTAGATCTAGTGAAATGAGACAGCACCAGTGGAAAAAAAAGTGCTGATAAAAATTTTGTTTTCTGTATTGCCAGAAAAATCGTGATGCTGTTTGATGCCAAACACAGTGCAAAAACCCAACCAAAACACCCTCTTAAGAGGTCCTTCTTGTCATTAAAAGGAAGCTGAATTTCTTCCAGCTTCTGCTAAAACTCTCCTAAATGGAATACCAGGCCACATCTCCTCTTCTCTTCCTGCAGGTGGGAAACTACTTGCGCATGTTTCGGGGTTCCCTGTACAAGAGGTACCCCTCGCTCTGGAGGCGCCTGGCCACGGTGGAGGAAAGGAAGAAGATTGTGGCCTCTTCACACGGTGAGAAGATGAGTAAACATTCCCAGTAACGTTTATCGAGAATTTTGCCTTGAGAAACTGTTCCTGGCGATTCAGAAGCTGGTTGCACCTTGAGGGCTGTGTGAATCACTTCAGATTGCCCCCCAGTGACGGAGCACCCTGCAGCCGTGGCACTGGTGTGGCCCCTGGCTAAGCCTGGCAGCAAATACCACCTGATCCAAAACGTTCTGAAATGGAAACATCCATCATGGAATTCCTGGGGTTGGCTACATTCACCACAAAGCAAAAGCCACATCTCCAAATCAGTACAATATCTCAGAAGAGGTTTTCTGTAGACTAAGAGGGGCGTCTTTGTCTCTTTCAACAAATAGGCAGGAGTGTTGCAAGGACGCCCCATTGAAGATGTGCATCTCTGCTTAGCTTTGCTTCTTGCAGGGACTGGATGTTTGTGCCTGCCAGAATTTCTGGTGTGTTGCTACCGATGTGACTGCTACAGGGAGAATATTGGTGGTGTTTTTTTGTTGAGGGACTCATAGCAAGCAGTTAAATTTCTTAGCAATATGATTTCTTGTATGTTCTGTAGACTAAAGCATAATAAAAAAAATGGTTTACTCTGGGCTTATGTCTCTTTCCTCTAAATATCCTGCTGACCTCTTGCTTTCTTTTTTCCCCCAACAGAAAATCAGCGGTCTCACAGTCCCAGAAGATGTAAGTCTCATCTGCGTGTTATCCTTAGCTGTGCTAGAGGAAGAATGTCCACTGTGACCTTTGGTGCTATTGCAATAATATTAATGTCTAATCCTCTTCCTCTGATCTCTCCCTGTGGTCATCCTCCTTGTGCCTCCCGATCCCTTGCCTAACTCTTCTTTCTCAGAACCTTAGCAGGACTCTCCAGTGCAGATGGTCTCTGTCATTCAGCAAGAGCTGTCCTGAGGTCCTTTCCCAATTCCTAACAGCTTTTCTATCCATCCTTGTATCTCTATTTCCGACCTTTAAGTCCACTGAGGGTGGATTGTTTTCTGGCCTTGTAAATATCTCGGAGAAGATGAAGCCCAAAGGACACTTGTATCTCTGTGTCAGTCCCTCCTGCAGTGACAGAGAGCTTTGTCACTGTGTAGCCTGCTAATGCTACAGTGCTGTGTAGCACTTTTCCCTGTTAATTATTGGCATCTTTCCTGGTAATAGATCATGGCTATACAACATTAGCCACTAGCGTGACGCTGCTCAAGGCCTCTGAAGTGGAAGAGATCTTGGATGGAAATGATGAGAAGTACAAGGCAGTGTCTATCAGCACAGAACCTCCCACCTACCTCAGGTAACCAGACTGAGGGCCCAGCTCGGAGCAGAGCTGCTTGGAAGATGTCAGCTTGGGCAGGAAGCACCAGGAATTGCCTAAGCCCAGGCCATGGGGCAGGGGATTGTTTGCCAGTCTGCAATAAGTATTTGCAGTGCTGGGCAAATGGGGATCTCCAGAGTGTAAGGCTTGGGTTACTGCCCACATAAAACAGGAAGAAAAATCTTAAGTGTTTGATGATACAACTTCTTTTGCAATTACTGCATTCCATCTGTAACAGATGTTTTACAGAACGCTCTCTGCACATACTGCCTTCTGGAGACCTTGCATTTCTCAGCAGTCCTTTTGTAAAGTATAGACAGAAAACGCAAATATGAATCTAGTATTTATAAAGGTGCACCTGGATTCATATCTGATGGATATTTGCAAGCTGGAGAATGGCCTTGCGAGAGTCTGGTGTGGAACACGAGTTCCTGGTGGAACAGTAATGTTAATGGTCCCAGAATAAAATAGCAGGAACTCAGAATAGCACTTTAAATTTAAAATTACACCATCCCTTAAGTAGCAGCAGTGGTGCTGAGGGCCTGCAAGTTAACATCCAGTCTCCTGCAGAGAACAGAAAGCAAAGAGGAACAACCAGTGGGTGCCCACCCTGCCCAACAGCTCTCATCACCTGGATGCAGTGCCGTGCTCCACAACCATCAACAGGAACCGCATGGGCAGGGACAAGAAGAGAACATTCCCTCTGTGGTAAGCCAGCTTCCTGCTTCTGGAGAGTGGGAATAGTTACCAAAGGACACGCTGCCAGGGTAAAACCGAGAGTTCATGCAATGTTGTGATTCATTCCCAGCTGGCAAAAGACCTACAGGTCAGCAACTTGGAGGTTCTTAGTTAAATTGTGTGTCTTGAGGCTCTGCGTTGCAGTCGCCAGCCATCCGTGGCTCAGAGCAGCTGCTTTCCTTTTGTCAGGAAAATGGTTCATTCTTTTCCTGACGAGTTTGTTCTACTTCCTGCTGATTTGCTGAGCAGATGTCATTTGAGAAGCCTGCAGACCCTCTTTCTGAAGGACAGGCTGCTGCTCGCTGACATGTACCAGCAACTTTGATGTAGTTTATTTAGTGGAAAATGCTGCTGAAGCTCATGAATTAAGTTTTTTCCATTATAAAACTTAAGGCAACCGAGATAAATCTAATCCTAGAAAACTTCCTTGTTTTATTTGCAGGAGTGTGTTATGATAGATGTATTAAAAGGTGATAAACTGGTGTTAGTTGCCTGTAAGCTTGCATTGAGGAGTCTGTCTGTAGACACATTGGGAAGATGGAGTGTGGGGTTTGCATCCAAACCAGTGGGCCTTCCCTCTGTGGGTGCCAGATGTGCCAGATGTGTCATGTGCTCGTTGCATATGCTGCGTTGTTGCTCTTCACTTTAGCTTTGATGACCATGACCCAGCAGTGATCCATGAGAATGCATCCCAGCCAGAGGTTCTGGTTCCAATCAGGCTTGATATGGAAATCGATGGGCAGAAACTCCGAGATGCTTTTACGTGGAACATGAATGGTACGTAGCAAGGAGAGTTTCCTGAGGCTGGAGAGATAGAGTTGTGTCCATTACCAAAGGTCCTTGCCCCATGCAGATACAGCTTTAAAACTCCCACTTAGGACTGTGTTCAGTGCTGGCATCTCTTAGCAAATGCTCTGCCACTTCCATGGGTTGCAGTTGTTCCTGGACACGTGTATTCTGAGCTGGCAGATCTTCCCGAGCCAGTTCATCAGCTCAGTGGTCTGAGAGTCCTCTCTTAGCTGGGGTTGGTGGCTGTGGTTTCAAGGGCCACACTGTCTGCATACCATGGAGCAGGTAAAGAAGGCTGCAAGTCCCTGTATCCGTGTGTCTGCCCTTACAGACCTGGTACAAAACACCTTTCTAAAAGCACATGGTAATGCATTTGGGATTCCCTTTGTCACCTCGCCTTGTGGGAGTCTGTGTGCTCTGTAAGTGGCAGATGTTAACTTCTAAGGTGGTTTACAATGTTCATTCTTGTTGTGTGACAGAAAAGCTGATGACCCCAGAAATGTTCTCCGAGATTCTTTGTGATGACCTGGATTTGAATCCTCTGACATTTGTCCCTGCTATTGCATCTGCCATCCGGCAGCAGATTGAGTCATACCCGACTGACAGCATCCTAGAAGATCAGTCAGACCAACGAGTTATTATTAAGGTAATGCAGGAAGGCAGTAGAATGAGAGTTGAACCATTTGGGTTCTTCTAGGTATGTTATGGGGGACTAAGAGTACAAAAAATTCCTTCAGAGCAAAGGAGCTCTTAATTCCAGTCCTCCAGATTCCCCTTTATCCTTCATATTGAGAACAGAACCAAGGTGAAGGATGATTAAACATCCACGTGCCCGGCCTCTGAGGTGACAAAATAGTTCAGTTAAATCATTGCCATCTTCCTTTGGAAGAGCTGAACCTTGGTGAGCAATGCTGAATTGTCTTCATGCTGCTGCAGTTAGGAATTCAGTTAAGGAACTGTGCAGGTGTGAGCTAGGAGTTACTGTCCCTGCCTGTCAGTTCACTTCCCTCCGACAAACCTTTGTGAAAGTGGAAACAAATAACCTGCTTCTTTCCTTACCTCCAGCTCAACATCCACGTAGGAAACATCTCCCTCGTAGACCAGTTTGAGTGGGACATGTCAGAGAAGGAGAACTCTCCAGAGAAGTTTGCCCTGAAGCTGTGCTCAGAGCTGGGCCTGGGCGGGGAGTTTGTCACTACTATTGCCTACAGCATCCGGGGACAGCTGAGCTGGCACCAGAAGACCTACGCATTCAGGTACTGAGCTGCCACCTCCCTGGCTGCCTCTGGGCTGTGTTTGTACTTCCTGGGCATTTGCAGCAATGCATCTTAAAACAGCTGACCTGAAGCAGAAGGTTTTGTTTCAAATTTGTCCTTACGGCTTGCACCCATTCTGTCCGTCTTAACGATTTCTTGTGCTTGTGCCTAAAATCTTTTCCTGTTGGGTCTAATGCATTTCAGGAGCAAGTATTGATGAAATGTCAGCTTCTGCTGACAAAATTAATTAGCAGGGATAGTCCCTCTTCTAATGTAAGGTCATGATGAGCCCCAGATACATTTTGTTTTGTTGGCTTTGCCTAACTTGGGCCATCCACTGTTTCAAGCTTTGGTTTTTTTTGAACTTGGGCTGATGAAAACTGTACCTCCCTACCCAGGCTGATGTTAGAGGTGGGTTGATCATAAGCCCTTCTCACAGCTGGAATGCAGCATTGTCAGGTTTGATGAGTCAGCTTTGTAATTTGTCTCCTAAATGGGTTCCAGTTGTGCTGTGCAGCGTTCTGTGGCGAGTTCCTGCTCTGATGTTATCCACGGCACAGTGCTGAGTCTGCAGCTCTGACTGTCCTTTAATGCACACTCTGAGGTTTTGTGACCTCGGGTCGTGGTGACAGTCAAGGAAGTTGAAGAGTTCAGCAAATGCTGTATTTGCAGAGGAGGGAATGGTACTGGTGACCCCAGTTTTGTAGGGGTCAGTTCAGGGAAGCAGCACAGGGAAACGGGCCCTGTCCTACCTCAGGCACAGGGCAGGGAGATGCTGGAGTGGGAGGAAGCAAAGAGGAGCTGGAGACTGGGGAAGCTGGCTGCTGCCATGAGCTCTGCTCCAGCCAAAGGTCTCCTGTCTGCTCAGCCCTCTGTGAGAAATGAACACTCTTCTGCTCTGGCCCAGTTGCTCTTGCACAGGTTTCATGCTGGTTCCTCGGGGTAAAGTTTTTATCCTGCCAGTCTTCCACAGCAACTGCCTGGTTCTGAAGTGATCCCCAGAGTGATTCTTAGCAGAAAATGGAAAGGGCCCCTTTAGCACATGTGAACAAAACTCTGAATTAAATTGTTAGGTTGTGTGTCCATCCTGCTGACCTCCCTTGTAGGAAGGTGGGAAGTGGCTTCTACCTTTCCATCCCCAGCCTTGGACCCATACTTGCAGTTTTGGCTTGGGACTACATCCAGCAGCAGCAGCAACAACAACAAAGCAGTGGGTGGGAATTCCTGAGAAGTGATGGGAACTCGCAGGGTGGTAGATGAGAGCCTGACACGTGTTGTGCTGCAGCACTGTCTGCATTGTGGCCTGCAGTGCAGTGTCTGTCCCTCCTTCCTGTGCTTCTCTGTGTATTGCAGATATCCCAGAAAGTAATCTCTGTATGTGTTGGCTCTTGGGAGTGGGGTTCATTTCTCCCTTTGCTTCTGCTCACTCACTGGGGCTTTACAGCAGGTAAAGTTTTAGTCAGTACTGCTCAGGCTCATGTTAATGCCAGCTTCACACTGTTCTCTCTGAAAACATATGTTGGGCCACGGTACCAAAGGTGCTTCCCTTTAGGGGTAGCTCCAACAGGCAGATTTCAGGCCTCTTTTAGACTGTGGCAGTATTGCAAGAGGGAGAACAAAAAAAAAAAAATAAAAACTAAAAAAGGAACCTCAGCAGAACAAAGTACATAGACATGAGCTGTTCAGAGAGAAAAAAGCACCTAATTGAAACCTTGTTTTTTGTCATAGTACAAACATGTCCTCCTCTTCCCTTTTCTCTTCTAGCAAAGGAGTATTTTTGAAACCTTACAGTGATTAATGATATTTGGGTTCTGTGGTTGGTTAGTTCCTGAATCTCCAAACCACAGGAGTCGTGGTTGCTCCAACATCATTCCATTGATGTAAGGAAAGGGTCTGCTTTAGATGTATCAAAAAAACCCTTAATATCTCAAGGGACTGGGGAATTTGAGAAGTCATGTGCCTCTTAATCATCTGAGGGAGAGGTGAAACTGTCCCTTCAGTTGATGAAAGCCAGGGCACTTTTTTTCAGCTGGGCTGCTCTGTGCAGAGCAAGGAAAGCCTGAAGTCCAGTGGCAGGCCAGGAGTGGAGGCAGACAGGGGGCTGTGGGATTTTCAGGGGCAGTGTGTGCTGTGGCGTTCCCTCCTGCCTGCTGAGGGTTTCTGGTGGCAGCACACAGCACCTCCCAGCACACAGCACCTCCCAGTTTGAGACCTGAGTGTTGGCCCAGCTTCCCCCGTGCCTGAGGAGTCACCTTTCCAGAAGTCTCCCTGCTTTGTTGGCGTGCCCTGACACCATTGCCAGAGGCCAGGAGCCCGAGCAGAGGCAGTGCCTTGCTCTTCTGGGATGCCTGCAGCTGACAGTGCCTTCCAGCCACTCTCACACTTTCCTCCTCATCAGGAAAAAATAGTGGAGGAGGAGCTGTCTTACTGTAAAGGCTGGGAGGTGAGGAAGGATTTTTCAATTTCTGATTCTTTGCTAAAGAAATGTGGTACCTGAGTTGCCTTGCAGTTAGGTTATGCATGAGTCCAGATTTCCCTGTTTAATTCAGTGAAGGCTCTGTGTTAAGCCTAATGAGGTGTAGAGATCATGCTATCGATAATAAAAACCCCCAGTTTTTTAACTGCTTTTGCCTGGAATGTGTGGCATTCTAGGACTAAGGTGAAATTCCTGGGTTTGAGTGTTGTTTAGTGGATGTCAGCAGCACTGGAAGTAGATTTGATTAAAGCTTCCTCCCTGGATCAGATACCAAAGGCTCTGGATTCATTTTTCATGGTAGCATTACTTTGAAGACTTGTTATTTTAGATTATTAGCTTTGATGCAGATGTTGCGTGTTCCCATGATGATTAGCATTTGAGCTCTTTCCTGAGGGAATGAGAGGGCTGCCTGTGAGTGCTGAAATCCTGTGTAGGGGTGCCTGTCCCTGGGGAGGGGGCCAGATGTGTGTGCACACCTGTCCCAGGGCTCCTCTCTCACACACACACACTTCTGCAGCTCAGGCTGAGCCACTTTTGAGAATTCAAAGCAAACATTTACATTCCGAGGCTCCTCTATATTTATGCTGGGCTTCTGGCTCCACTGTCAATATTTGGGAAGCTACTCTTGGTCAATTCCTGTTGACTTTTACTGAAAAGCAGCTAACGAAGCAGTAAATATTTTTGTGCATGTGATAATACAGCTGGCCAGGGCAGAGGAATCTCTGAGGAACAGATCTTGTGATTTGGGGCACAGCCTGGTCTTTGGTTGCTTGTTAGCCACAGCTTCTAGTTGCAACAGCAGGTCCTAAAAGGCTGCTCTTTCCAGGGTCAGGCTCCCAGAAAGGCAGACTTTTGCCAGGAAAGAGCTGTCAGGGGCGTGCTAGGCAAACTCCAGCTAGGAATTCCGAGCTGCACAACAGCAGGGCTGGGCAGGGAGCCCTGGGAGCAGCCCCAGCTCCAGGGCAGCTCTGGGAGAAGAGATGAGATGGACTGGGATGAGCTGAGCTGTGCCTTTTGGGCTTCAACCCTGCCAGCCAGGCAGCCGGTGTGGGAAAGAATTGCAGGTCCAGCACAAATCCCTCTCCAGTGGTGCCTGGGGTGAACTTCAGGGAAGCAGAGTNGGAAAGAATTGCAGGTCCAGCACAGATCCCTCTCCAGTGGTGCCTGGAGATGGGTGGAGCTGCTTTCCCAGAAACTCCAGGTTCCACAGGGGTGAACTTCAGGGAACCAGAGCGTGCTAAGTGGGCGAGGAAGGAAAGCTGAAACACTGTAAATGGCTCTCTGCTGTGCTTGTGCCCCGGCTGGCGAGCCAGGGAGTGCTCTGGGCCCCGCTGGATGTTGCTCTGTCCCTCCCTGCAGCGAGAACCCTTTGCCCACGGTGGAGATCGCCATCCGCAACACGGGGGACGCTGACCAGTGGTGCCCTCTCCTGGAAACCCTCACAGACGCTGAGATGGAGAAGAAGATCAGAGACCAGGACAGAAACACAAGGTACTGCCACTGCTTTGCACAGTTCTCTTGGCCTGTCCCTTGACTGAAGTTCCAAGCTTTTATTTTTTTTTAATTTTTTTTTTCCCCTGGTGAGAGCCAGCTGGCAGGATGTGAGCCTTGCTCACAGCAGAAACTTTAGCTTCAGGGTATTCAACTGTTATCACCTTGCTCCACAAACATTGACATGTCTACTTTACCACCTCCTGCTTGCAACAAACTTTCTTCTTTTTTTTTTTAACCCATTTTTTCTTTTTCTTGGGCTCTTTGCTTGTCCAGGGGAATTGTTTGTATAGGAAGGCACAAATCAAATATACTGGAGTTTTGTGCACTGTCATGCTCCCTAGAATCCTGCCACAAAGCTTCCTTTTATGCAGTGTAAAGTTCAATTTGATGTAGCAATGGGCAAGCTCCCAGCTGTATGTAGCCTGACTGATGCCAATCTGTTTGCCAGCACTGTGTGGTTCCAGGAGAAGCTCTGCCCACCAGAGACCTGCTCAGTGATGTTTGACAAGCAGTTGAGAGCTTACACCTACTTGATGAAATTCTTCCTGGCACATCTAAATGCGTGGCTAGTATCTCTCCAAAAGATACATTGTGGAAACAGTAAATATATCGTCTGGGCTCTTTCCCAGGATGTTTTTTTAAACTGCTGATTAACAGTAGCACAGTCATTTTGTGTATCAGCTATGGCTGACTGAAGAGTTTGCAACAGCAGTTGGTTCAATCCAAGTTAATGAGCAGAAGTGCCCTAACAGTTATTAGTGAAAATAGTTCATATATTAGTTATTAGTGAAAATAGTGTCTTTGCCTTACCAACGGGGCACTCTCAGGGACCGAGGAGTTCTGCCTAGGAATAAACCTGTCCACAAAGTGGACAGAGCTGTGGCAGCCTCCCCAAAAGCACTGGTGTAGGCAGTACCTCCCGTGACTGTACCGTGCACTTACTGTACCTCTCTCTCTCCCCCAGGCGCATGAGACGTTTGGCCAATACTGCTCCAGCCTGGTAACCTTCCTCTCATGACACTGGTGCTCTTCCTACAGACTTTATCCCCGTTCCTCTCCCCAGATGGATCTAGAATTGGCAGGGGGCTTTCTGTCTCTGAAGGGGACACACATTCCACTTGCCACGAGTTCCCAGTACTGCTGACTTCTGCCCCCACCCCCTCCAGCCCCGGGCCACGCACCGAGAGCGCTGCGTGAGCAGCGTGTCCTAGCTGAGACCCGTGGCAGGTGCTGGAGCCCTTATATGCCTGTGTGTGGACAGTGTAAAGATTCTTTTGTATAGGTGCAACGTGCACTATTAGGACAACTTTTTAAATAAAAGGAATGCATACAACGTAGGCTGAGTGCAGTAAGTTTGAATGAATGGAGGATCTCGGGGTGTTTTGTGCTATTCTGGTAACTGAGCAGTCCCAGGGCCTGGTATTAATGCTTTTGGGCATAGTGCTGAATATTCATTCGATTTTCCTGGGTGCTTTACTGACCTTACTTCAACAGGTAAACAGCCCAGAACCTTTTGGTGCAGGGGAAAGTGAGAAAGAGACTTGGAATTAGAAGCAGCAAACATTTCTCTGAGGATTGGTGTCTGCCAGCAGACTGTAATGAACTTGGGGAGGTGTTCAGCTGGTTTACTCAACAAGGTAGAACAGTTTAACTGAAATCACAGACTTTAGAGTCATTTCAGTCAGATGTCAGCCTGCTGGGTGGTGAACCCTGTTTTTGTGAAGACTGCATCTGGAAAACAGCACAGTCTTGCACTGGTACAGCAGGTAAAGCCTCCAGTCCCTGAGCCTGAAGCCTCACAGTTATGTTCAGGCCTTTATGATAAGGCCATAGGTTTTGTGATCCTTGTTGATCCACCCACCCTGCTAGCACAGTCAAAAACCACTTTCTGGCCTTAATTTATTCTGTTTAGACTTGAGTAATAAGAGAGATAGTTCTGATTTCTGGGTGGGAAGGAACTTTTTCCAGATGTTAGTCTGCAGAAACTGAAAACTTGGAATTTAGTAATAATATTATTCAGCCTTAGCATAGGCTCCTGTGTCAGAGTGGTGGTACTCCATGCATTACTTCTTATCAGAGAGGTTGAAAGGTTATTTGAGCAAGTAAGACAAAACCTGGGCTTGCTGCTGCATCTTAGCCTCCCATGCAAAACATGTTTTGGCTCATGGATGTAAGAACTCCAAGCCTTCTTGAGCCCTTCCTTTGTTACATGACCAGGAACTTCTGCCAGCAGCCTCTTCAGGGAATTCCACTGAAATACGTGTGAAACTGGTGTAGCCTTAAATTAGCAGCTGTAGTGCAGTTGTTTTTTAAGTTGCTATGAAGTTTGTGATTACTCATCTTCAAGCTCACAATGAGGTACAGGCACACAAGGACTGCAGCAGCTCTCTGCTTCTCAAGGCCAGAGAAAAATTGTCCCATAAATTTGTCCCACAAAGCAGGACAGTTGAGGGACCAAGCCCAGAAAGGTGGGAACTTCAGCCAGCTTGCTTTCTGTAGCATGAGGGCTGCTGGGGAACAGCCAGGAGCAGCTTCCTTGCTCTACAGGCACAATCCCTTGGGTTTATCTGCTACCCTACTGAAAAGCATAACCTATCTTTTACATTGCAAAGCCCCAGCTCAGGCAATTTAAAACAGAACAGCTGCAGAATTCCAAGACAAACTTCTTCTAGGGAACTGGAAACCCTCTGTTAGCATTAGGCCATGAGCAAAGCACTCAGCAACTTGTTGAGTGACACTGCTTAGCCCTTAGTACCACAGCATCTTCTAGAAGAAATGACCACCTGTGCATCTCAACCTCTTTGCAGAAGGAAGCATAAGTGCAGCAAAAGAGCCTGTTCAAATCAGGCCTGATTTTTGATGAAGTGTTTTATTGGAAGGGGGTGTGTGTGTGTGCTTAATCAGATGCTGGGTACTCTCATTTCAGAGTTTGGGGGTGGTTTGCACCAAAACTCAGCACTGGTGTGAGTGAGCTGCTGTGAGTTACAAGGTGTGCAGACTCGGGGCTTTGAGTGTGTACTGTGTTTGCAAGAAGGATCAGGCCTATTTCATACAGATGGCAGGGGAAGGATGAGCTTGTCTAGCTTTCCCCTGAAATGCAGAGGTTTAAGTTTCATAACTGAAAAACTCAACAAGAGTAGAATTACACTGCGGGTGCAGACAGCCTTTATTACCAGTGTCAGGTGCTGCTTCCAGCCCCTGCCTGGAGCAAGTGTCCAGCTCGGTCCCTTTGCCCTTTCCCAGGAACCCCTTTATCCAATTAGACATCCCCACACTCCTCATGCTCTGCAGCCCTGGGAAAGGACATCTTCCAGCTGGCCTGAACTTTGCCTTGCCCACCAGAAAAGAAAATCCCAAACCTGGCAGTTTTGAGCAAATTCCTGATGAATTGTTGCCTCTGCCCCTGGCAGAAATGGACACACAACTGAAAAATAAAGACTTTAATGTAAAGACTCTTTGGAAACAACCACCAGAAAAGGAGTGAGGGACATAAAGGCAAGAAGGAGGCTGAGCTGCATTCTACCATGGTACACTGAAAGCCCACAACGAGGTCTCACAACAGTGAGGGCCAGGTGCATCTTTGTACAGAGGGCAAGAGTGACCTGGCACAGCAAGTCACTAACAGCAGGAGAAGGAGGAGCTGGTTTAACACCCATTTGATACTTATTCCACACCAGGTAACTGAGGAGCCATCACAGCTTCAGGCCCTGTCCCTAGAAACACCTCTGTAAGCATCCA
The DNA here is from genome assembly GCA_013396955.1 of Regulus satrapa. Lineage (NCBI taxonomy): Eukaryota > Metazoa > Chordata > Aves > Passeriformes > Regulidae > Regulus > Regulus satrapa. The sequence goes on along the minus strand of VWZN01011480.1, from coordinate 100,913 downwards.
GGAGTTCTTGTGTGCAAAGCTCTGTGGATCCACTGTACAAGGGGAAGATGGGTTACCCACACAAACAGAGACACGCTACACAGGGGCATGGCAGCTGGTGTTATTCCAGCAGGAGCTCTGGGCCACAGCAAAAGTCCAGCCAGAAGGGAGGGATCTGGCCACAGGAAGAAGTCCCCCATGTTACTGTGGATGCTGCTGCTCGTTCTGGTCTTGCTCTCTAGGCTGGTGCTCGGGATGATCCTCAGGGAGAGGGTTGTAATTGGGATCCTCTTCCGGCGTGTCAAAAACCATTTTCCTGGCAAGGGACACGCCCATCCCCCCAGGCAGGCAGGTTAGGAAACTGAGCTGGGGAGGACAAACCCCCCAGCCCTCCTAGGAGCACCCTGGCCCTGGGTGGGGCTGGGCTGTCAGCCAGAGCCCCTGGCCCACTGCAGCATCACCAACCATTCCTCTGCTCAGCTCAACACCCAGGGGTCACCAGCACCTCCTTCCTTGATCACCAGAGCAGATTGCATTGTCAGTACACAAAGCAGAACATATTCTGCTTTCGTAAACCACAAAAATACTTCAGAAAAAAAATCCTGCCTCCTTCTAGCATTTCCACAAGCAGTAAGCAGACTCTAGTTCTACTAACAAAGCTGAAGGTAGCAGCAGCTGCTGTGTGGGCCCTGCACAGGTGTATAACATCGTGCAAATAATGCAGCAAGGGCCTGGCTCGTGGAGCCGAGGTGCTGTCAGCAGGAAGTTGCCTCTTATTTAGTATAAGTTTGCTATGGAAGTGATGAGGTTGAGAAAGCCCACAGTAAAGACCAGGAATAATCAACTTTACTTACAGGAAACTTGGAGTTAACAGCAACTTCTTTCCTCCAGGCTGATTGGGGAAAACATCCTCCAAGAAATAATAGATATGACCCACTGCAATCCCTGGGGAGAGATGCCACCGAGGTCAGCACAGCTGTGACTCCTGTGCCAGAGCTGCTGGCAAATAAGAGCCCCTCAGCTGTATGCCCACATCCAGCTCCCCCCAGAGCCAAGGGGCTGCAGTTTGCTGTGGTCAGCACACAGGGAGCCCATCAGCCTCACACCAACAGACCAGAGGAGCAGAGTGTCAGCTCACCACACCCAGCCTCGGCCCCTGGGACAGACACACCCTAAAGCAGGTCACAGGCAAACGCCCAGGGTGAGCCCAGGCAGCTCAGGTAGGAAACCCAGCACTGCGGGTCAGCTGGAGCCACGAGAAGGTGCCAGTGTCCAGTAGCACCTGTGAGGACTGGGCACTGTGGCTGCAAGGTGTCCTTGCTCCCATCACCCACCAGCTCGGACCTACCCAGCAGATCGATGATGATGGAGTTGCCAAGGAGCAGAGAGAATCCCATCAGCACCCAGGGCAGGAAGGGGGCTTGGAAGTTAAGCAGCCCAAAGAAGTTCATGCGGATATAGGGGTTCCTGCGACTCCAGACATACACCAGCATGATGGTGAAAGCCTGGCCCAGGAAAAACAGGCTGGCAAAGAGTCCAAACAGCTGGGAACTAGCGAGTCAAGGAAAAACCTACCCACCCTGTGCCCCACCTGGTCCAGGCAGCACAGGGTGCTTTGGGACAGGAAACCCAAACTAGAGGCAGCTGATCCCAGTGTTCACATTGCCCACGTCACCAAGCCTTTCCTGACCACCTCTGTGCCCACACATCTCCCTCCCTCCGTGCCACCCCAGAACAAGACACTCTGCAGGGCACGGGCAGGTTGCTCGCTCCTCACGCTGATGTCTACAACCACCAGAGACCAGAGAACTCTACAGTCACCTTTCCAAAATGAACAACAAAATGACCTCCAAATAAGGGCTTTCCCAGTCTTATAGCACTTGGGACGGTGGCATATAATAACAACTCGTTCATATTCAGTATCTGCCTTCTACAGAAGAGGTTCAGCAGTGAGATGGCTCTTGAAATTCACAGTCCTCTTCTTCAGAGCACAAGGAGACAGGGAGAGGCAAAAATTTCCCCTGCCCTTGTTGTAGCTGGACTCCAAATCCACCTCTGGCCAAGCACAGGGCTGCTGCAGCCACCTGGATTCTGCTGGCTCACACAGCTTCAGGAAGAGCTCTGTGGGGACAGCAGTGCTCTGAGCCATCTACACAAGACAGCAGAAGATATTCAGAGCAGGTTTATTTCTGCTTGGGAGGGAAATAAATGTCACTGTCAGATTACTGTGTTGTGAAAAGCAGCTGTGGGATGGTACCTCCAGCTCTGCAAGCGCTCGGCTCACGCTGCCTGACGCGCTGACAACGGAGCACGAGGGAACCCCCTGCTTGTCCTCATGGCTCCACGTTCTTGCCTTTGTCCTGAGCCAGCCTCACACAATGCCAGCCGTGCTGCACTCACCAGAGCCCAGCCAGTGGCCCTGTCACAGCTGGACAGGCTCTTGCAGAACACGTGGCCTCCTTTCGGGCTGAGCTTCCTGAGCGCTCTGCCACGTGTCCCCTTCAGGGACGAGGCAGCCCAGCCCCTTGCCGGGACAGCAGAGCATCACAGGCAGCTTTTCTCTGCTCTGAGCACCCCGGATGGGGCACAGGCCAAGCCAAGGGAGGGAAGGACGAGGGGCACAAGCTGTGCCACGCAGCCAGAAGCTGCCCCTCACCACATGCTCAGCAGAGCTCTCCCAGGTCACGGAGCATGAGCCCGGCAGGGCTGGGGCACAAGGCCCTCTGCCCTGAGGCACCAGGGAGGTTCATAAAGCAGCTGTGCTCCACAGCACACACAGAGGTACAAGCCCTACACCATCCACAGCATCTCCGGAGACACCAACGAGCTCAACCAGCTCCAAAGGATACTGTCATGAGAAACCCTCCAAAGAGGAACATGAAGACAAAGTCAGCCGTCCTTCCACGGAAGGAGCCTTCCTCGAGCATGCGGCAGTACCTGTACCTGAGAGCAGGAGAGAAGGCAGGGGTTGCAGTATAGGAAATTAACAGCTGGCCATCCTGTGCCCCACAGCAGCACTTCTGGGGAATGCGCTGCTGCAAGCTATTGCACCCCAGGAAGCTCAGCCAGGCGTGCAAGCCCAGAGCAGAGCTCTGCAACCTTCACCTGACGCCACGGAGCCCGCAGAAAGAAAGAGGCACCTGCTGTGCTTCAGCCAGAGCTCAGCCCGGGATGGGCTTTGCCCTCCAGCAAGAGCCGCAGCGGCAGCGCTGCCAGCTTCCCTTTTGGCAGGGTCTGCCCTGCAGCAAGCACAGATGGACGGGCAGCAGGGGCACGGCTTCAGAGGAGCCAAGGGAAGAACCCACAGCCCCAGAGCGCTGCCAAGGTAAGCCGTGCTGGGGAGGAGTTGCATCTAAGCCAAAATGGGAGCAGAGAACTTCACTGAGACCAAAGGATACAGAAATATCATGTTGAAAAAGAAACTGAATCCCAGGGGCCCAAAAAAGAGGAAGTTGGTGATCAGCCTCCATATCTGAAAGAGAAGAGAGAGGAGAGAGAACAGGAGGTGGACAGAGGTGTCTCCTCAGCACACGTGGAGCAGCCCAGCACAGGGAATGCTCACTCATGCACCGGCCCTTGAGAGCCAGAGAGCTGCTCCACCCTCCAGCGGGACCTCCTTACACCGAACCCTGATGTACCAGGGCAGCTCACCTTCCCAGGGGCGGAAAAGAAGGTTTCCCTACGTGTCTGCACAGAACAAACAGCCCTGATTCAGCAGGCAGAGCCAAACCGGTCACTCCTCACGCCTCTCCAGAGCGCAGCCCGAGAGCGGCCCCCGCCCGGGGCAGCGGAGGCAGGGCTGAGGGGAGCGGAGATGCCGAGCGGGAGAGGCACGGAGGGGCTGGCAGGAGCCTCGGGGAAGGCCGGGCCGCTGCGGAGGAGCCCCGGGGATGACACAGCACCGCCCGGCCCCCAGAGCCCCGCGGGGCCTCACCTGGAACTTCCTGAAGATGAGGTCGGGGTTGAAGTACAGCTGGAAGGGGGTG
>VWZN01011480.1:24231-96443 GCA_013396955.1 Regulus satrapa | reverse complement strand
CGGGACAGGGATCGGGACAGGGACCGGGCGGGGCCGGGACAGGGATCGGGACAGGGATCGGGACAGGGATCGGGACAGGGATCGATGATGATTTATTAAGCTCTATATAAAGAGCAGGAAGCAATGCAAGCAGGCAGAGCAGCACAGCCAGCAGTCCGTCTGTCCAAAACACCCAAGGTACATTGATAAGACACTGGGCGTATATTGGCTAAATTATGTAAACATCACTGTCGTTACGGAGAGATCCTCCCCGATTCTCAAAACATCCCAGAGCCAACTCTGGCTTGTGTGGTAACAGGCCTGGTGTTGGGTTTGTGCTGGACAGGGTTTAGCTGTCATCGGAGGTTTAATGAGCCCCGAGATTTCCCTTTAAACCCCCAGCTAATGGGAAATGAAATTACCGAGGGGGAAGGGAGGCTGTGTCCTCCACCAGCTCCACCCTGACTGCCCTTTGCTGAAATACAAAAGCCAGATGGAAAGCGAGGTTAAAGCAACACGCTGGGGGAGAGGAGGGAGCAGACAAGGGACCGGTGGGGTCTGTCAGAGCAGAGAATGGGCTCCCGAGTGCCCGGACACACCTCTGATGTGGCTGTGGGACAAGAAGGAGCTGCACTAGGGCTCCTGGGAATGGAGCTGAGCCAGGAACTTGGACCCCAAAGTGCAGCAGCCTCAATGGGCTTGGCTGTGTGGGAGCTGGGATGGACGTGAGAGCTCTGGCAGCTGAGAAGAGCTGAGCTCGCAGGGAAATTCCTCGGGCTGGGAGCTCTGCAAAGGGCTGCCCTTACTCGTGTGGCTGTTCCAGCCCGAATGCTGCACTGCTGCAGCTCAGCCCTCCAGCACACCACGGAGCTCCAACAACTGAGAGACAAGAAATGAATAATAAGTGAGATAATAAGGATCCTGTTCCTTTTGGGTGGGGAATTAGAGGTTTCCTGTCTGCTCCTGCTGCCTGTGGACACCAGACAGAAGCTGAATTCAAGCACCGTGGTTCCTGCCCCTTCCTCCTTTGAACCAAGGCTGGGAGATGAATATGGGGAGCCTCTCTGCTGGAGGGAGGCCCTCACTAGCTCTACAGAGATGAGAATACAAATACTCAATCCCATTTACTCTCTGTGAAAGACTATGTGCAAATTAGATATTGCATAAAATCTAAAAATTAGTCATAATCAAATCCTAATTTTTTTTTCTCTTCTCTTCTTTTCTAGCCAAAACTGGAGAACTCCACTTGTCCAGGCTTCTACTTAAAGCCTCTTTTCTAAGGTTTATGGGGGAAGGGGGAGAAGTGCTGAAATGCTTTGGGAAGCTGGGAGAGGCCAAACAAATCTCAGTGTCACCCTGAGTTCCCAGGCTGCTTTCTGCTCATGATCTCACTCCCTTCGGAGCTCAGCCAAGCTGACTTCATGAACTACAGTGCACCCAGGGCAGCTTTAGTCTTTACTGCAATCCGTGTCACATTTTATGGGTTTTTGGAATTATGGCCTTCCACAGGTTCCCATCAGGCCAGGCACAGTTTAGGGTTCGCACCTTCGCACACCTTTGGGTTCACACACATCACCTTCAGTGATGCTGACATGGCTGGGGCCTCTTATAAAATCAGGAAGTCTAACCAAAAGCCTGGAAAAAACCCCAAACTCTGTCTCAGCTGCAAGAAGGTAAGAGGGACTGCCAGAAAAACGCTGCCCAGGAGTTTGTTCACTGATTTCCTCCTGCCTTGTCCTGCCCCTGCCTGGGGACTCAAAGCAGATGCAGCACAGTGATGTGCCATTGCTTCCTGCCATCTGCTGGGCTCCTTTTTGGGATCAGTTCAGCTGCTGTCAACATGCAGCATCCGCTTCAAAACCCAAAATGTCAGAAACTCAAAATTTCCCTGCAAATCATCGTGTGATGTCCGGACTTCGGGACATCATTTTGGACAGGCTTTGAGAAAGGGCTCTGTCTGCATGCAAAGAAGAACCGAAACATGGTGGTATCTCTTTGCCAGACAATATTTACCCATTGTGCATCTCCAGGCTCTGTGATAGTGACATGGAGCCTAAATTCAACAACTTCCTGTCTCAGTTTCTGCAAACCAAAACTGCAGAGTTAGAAAACAGAGAAAAATGCTATTAACTCTCCCCATAAGTTAAACAGCACATAAACCTCAAGAAGGCACATGAGCAAAGATAAATGGGCTGTTGCAGCAGTCATCTCTTTTGTTTGTAGTAAATTATTGTGTGTAATTCATGTTTCCTGTCCATAAATACCAGAGGAACTTGAAGACATGGAATCCATTCTAATTCAGTAAAGACAAAAACAACTCCTTTTGAGCCCATCTGGAACTTGTTTTTATCATAATTGTTTTGGGCTCAGTAACGAGTTCAAGATCTAACTGCCGTCTCTAATTGTTTCAAGAATAAACAGCTGCTTTGTTTGAAGGCGGCAGCTCCCATTTTGCCCAGCCCAGCATCCCCGGGCCGGCGGGATGAAAGGAGCAGTGCAGTGTCAGCACAGCCCCTAAGGAGCAGCTCGCCCTCCCCACGCGCTTGGGAGTGTCCAGCTGGTGCCGTGTGCCCTCTGCTCTTCAGCACCGCTGGCGTTTCGTTTGTAGCTTCGTCTGATGATGTTTTGCAACTCATCCCTGGCCTGGTGACGTGTGGGTATCTCCTCCAGCTGGGCTGTCGGGCCCTCAGGGGAGAGCGTTCACTCCCTGGCCACGCGAGGCCAGGCCCCTCGCTTGGGGTAATGCTCCAGCCCCCCCTGCTTACGGTGCCAAATCTTTCCTTCATCTGAAGGCAAAGACACCCCCACGCCCGCTGGGAGACTCCCCTGCCGGGGTGTGACACTGCACCCCTGGTGTTCGAGGACTGGCCCGCGGCGCTCCCCTGGACTCGCCGTGCCTGAGACCCCCCTGCCTCGCTGTAGAAGAGGTCTCTACACACCTGATGCCCTGGCAGTAGCAACAAGCGAGCCACACCGGCCAGGAGGGCCTTTCTGAGGGGTTATTTCAGCTCCCAAACTCAGTCCTCCGTGGCACGGACAAGAGGTGCCAAGAGCTCCGTGAACCCGCTGCACGTAGATAAGCTGTGTAATCGTAACTGCTTGAGGCACTTGAAAGGTTTACTTTTCCACGTGTAATAGCCATATATAAATCCTTGCTCCTTCATTGAAGGATTTCTTGTTCCAAATCAGCTAACTCTGGTGGGTGATGAGTAAAGTCAGGAGAAAGTGAATCATACAGAATTGGATGGATTTTTAAATTTGTTTGTTTGTTAGAAAGAAACTAAAGATAGCACTTAGAGTTCAGCCCTCCAAGGACATGTGGTTTGCACAAGGTTTGCTGTAAATCACAGTTAATGTTATTTTTATTTCCTATGGTTTTTAGTTCAAAAATACAGCTTTGCGTCTGGCATATCATGAGAAAGAAGATCTCATTTAAATCTCCTTGAGCAGAGCCTGATCACATATCCAAATAAAGCACCTCTTCCAAAACAGCTTCTAATCATGAGTTGAAGACACTAAATAAGAAAACGTCTGTCTCTTTGCACAGTTATTTTTCTCCAGTGTTTAATAATTCTTGTTAAATTCTTCTGCCTTGTGATCTGTCCCCTACACCACAGGTCACCTCCCCCAGCTGTCAGTAAGGAATATCCTTCAGGGGCCTTTATTTTGTAACATCCATTTCATAAGCACTGTGGCAATCAACAAGAGAGCTGAAAAACAATACTGGTGTCTTATAAAAAAAAAGTCTTTGCTCAGCTCACAATGGCAGCACATCAACTGAGTGTGCTGTCAGCTGCTGGAGACCCCTACAAGGAGTCAGAAAAGGTGTTTGTGCTTTGGTTTTCACCAGAGGCAGGACTGTGTGTCCCAGTCCAGCTGCCTCTCGATGAGCCAGGGCACAGCTCTAATCAAAAGCTCTGTCTGAAGGGACTTCTAAATGAGAAAGGAGGAGGAGTCTGACACTCTGACACTGCTGCACGCATTTTCCTCTCCTCTGACAGGAACATTCAGCAACATTTGATACCATTTGCTAGAGTCTAAATGCTCTTCTCTCACACACAGAAACAGGTTTTGTTCAGGCAAGGACTTTGTTCCCTCTGGCCTCGAGATCACGCAATTTCAGCTAACTGCCTGTATCAGTGTTTGATGGAAGAAAAAGACATAATTCAGCCACAACATGACCTACAGCTCATAGCGGACTGGAAAAAAAAAAAAAAAAAAGGAATTTCCATTATTTTTAGGATTCTGGGTTTTCCCAGGGAGCTCTAGGTGGAGGAAAAGTCAGACTGCTGATCCAACACACAGCACACACTGCTGTTCTGCTGCCATCCAAAAATCCCAGCTATAGCACGGGAAAGCAGCAAATTCCCTTGGCTGTCCCAGCCCTTGTGTCCTCAAAGGACTCAGCTCCCATGGATCTCCCCTGCTCTGGAAAGTGTCCCACTGACTCTGGGTGGTGGCAGAAGCTCTGTCAGCATTGGATCCCTGCCCTGAGAAACCTCTGTGATAAAGCTCATTTCCTGAAGTTCTTATACTTGAACTCACATAAATTGTGGGGTTTTTATAAAGAACATTAGCGAACTCCTGGAACTGTGAATAATGGTGTCACACCAGGGCATTCATTTCCTACAAAAAAATCCATTTCACCAACCAAGTTCCATAAACGTTGTTTTCACCATGAAACCAGCAAACCTGCTGCACGTTTCTTGAGAAAGCTGCTCGCTTGCAGATCTTATTGTCTTCTGCATTCTGAGTGAGTTCTGCAAGAGTCAGGACAAGCAAACAGAGGCATTTTGTATCTTACAGTGATGGTCCTCACAGGCTAGATTGCAGGCTAGAGCTTGGGAAAGTCAAAAACCAGGCAGGGAGCCGCTCCAAATCTCTTCTGCAATTTACAGTGCAGCATTTGTAGTGAGAATCCATCCTCTAGATCCAAGCCTCACAAATGGAAATGGGGCCCCTTTTCTGCCCTTGAAGTTGGTCCAGATGATTCTGGTGTAAAAACACCCTGAAACATTGGAACCTCTCAGTTCGTGACAGATCAAAGAGCGTGTGTTGATGGTCTTTCCTAATGGCAGGATTACCACTTATTCCTGCAGTCAGATAACTGCAGGCAGAGACTGCCATCACATTCTCCAAATAACTCCTCTCCCATGTGCATGGCATCATATTTCACCCTGCTTATGACAGGTTTGGGTTGGGAGAAAGAGTATCTGAAGGAAGAGGCTGGTGGGTCCCCACGGTGCTGCTGGAATCCTGCTGGGTTTGTGGGAAGGCTTCCAGTGCCAGGAGTTGGAGTAAGAGCAGAGCTGTGCTTATGCCCTGGTGACAGACCCTGACCCCGGAGATTTCTCAGCTACAGCTGCGACTTTGAAACTCTGACAACAAGGCTGAAACTCGGGGAAAACTGAGGTTTTTAAGGTGCAGCAAAAAGCCAGTTAGAAACACAACCAGTGTCAACATCTGTCAGCACCATAGCACGAGTAATGTAGATGCTGAGCAGACGAAAAATCCTCCTTTCACTCCTCATCAAGGCAGCTGTCGCTAAAAACAGCCTGTGCCACAATCCCAGCATCTCACTGCCTACCCCTCACCCTGCACCTGGCACAAGCTCAGAGCAGACAGCATGAGGGAACGAAGCTTTCCTGTTTGAATGAATTACTGTTTCCATATATGCTGCCTGAACTATCCATCAGTGCCTGTTGACCTGTACAAGTATGTCTGTTTCCCAGTTAACAAGTTATCACTGCCTAAGCTGGTGGAAGCATTCATCTAACCTCGGCCACATGCCACAGGCAGCACAGCGCTGGCGTGTTGGCTTCAGAGCCTAAGACAGCAAATTTTGTACTTCTCCTGCCACTTAGTGGCTGCAGCTGATGCAGCACCACATCCCTGGCTGCACATTCACCAGAGAATACCTGTGATGTGGAACAGGTTCATATTTATGTTCAGATGCAGTAAAACCTGAGTAGGGACAAAGAGGCATTTAAAAACATATCACGTATTCAAACTCTCCGAAATTTGGCAGGGCCCTCACAAATCTCACTCTGCAGGATGAAAGGATGTTAAAAGGATGATTACTCCTGAAGCTCGCATATTTTGTGAAGCAACAGCTTTACTGTTACTGCTGGCAGTGCAATTTGCCTCTGTGTCCATCTCTAGGGTTCATAAGGCTTCACCATTTCCCACTGCCAGGGAGAGCCTTTCTCTTCCCTAGAAAGAGGCAAGGCTGTCGCTCTGTCTGCTCTAGCTGACAGCATCCAGGGCTCTGAGTGTGGCTGTTTGCTCCGAGCCAGGCTGTGGACAGGGAACAGGAGCACGGCCTTCTGTGCCTTCGTGCACACTCTTCCCAGCAACAGCTGTCACCAGGACACAGACAGGAGCACGGGGATAACCAGGGATTCGAAAGGTTTGGGATTCATTCATCTATTTCTGTCACTGATGGCACCAAGGGAAATAGTCTGGCTTGTCTTTCAGACCCTAGATTGAGTTCCAGGACAAATACAATCAGGAAAAAAAAATTTAAAAAATCGTAGTTCACTTCTGCTTTGATCACACTTAATCAGAGAAGCGATACTGTTAGCTGTGCCAGATGCTCTGGGAAGGAATTGATGTTATAAACCACACTGGCCTTCAGAGGGTTCAGACAGAACCTGGATCATGGAGAATAATTTCCCCAGACTGTCACGGACTTTCAACAAAATTAATTGAACTGTCTTGCTAATGAACATGCAGCTCAGTTTTGAGAATGTAAATCAGCTGGCAAAACACCTGCCAAATCAAGTGTCTTATCCTAACGTAATGGGTGACTAAATACACATTCCTGTGCTGGAGATTTAAATAATCCTTTAGAGTACCGTGAGAGTACCAGAGGCTTTGGCAGACAGAGGAAAACCTACGAAAGAGGATGAACAAGCTGCAGAGACTGGTAAAACATCTATTTTACTATTATTATTGACAGATTTTTTTTTTTTTAATTTGAATTTTTATAAGGCTGTGTAAGTACTGTCAGGTTTGCATAGAATTATTTTTCCAATTCATCCCAGTCCTTGGGATAAAGCTGACAGACTAATGGCTCTCCTGGGAGCTGCACACCCCCACGGGGGCTGGGGAAGCAGTGCAGAAGCCGGGCGTTACGGAAGGCTTGGGAAGGTCACTCTGGAAATGCAGCTCAGCTCTGAGCACAGAGGTGTTTGCTGGCCCCTGAAGGGAAAAAAAAAAACCAAAAAACATTTTGCTCATGGTCCCAAAAGAGCTCTGTGATACACAGAGACCTGACAGGGGATGTACTCTGTAATGAAAGCAGGGAATGAGCAGGAGTGCTGTATTCCTAGACATTGGAAATGAAAAAGAAATGTGCTATAGTAGGGAGAGGAAACTCTCACCTGGAGAATGAGGATAGTGAGGAATAGCAGAGATCTCAGGCGCCCAGTTCTCGGTAATGAAACAGCAAAGTGGTGTAGCCATGGAAAGTGCAAGTGAAATGGATCTGCTGCTAGCTGGGACAGGAGAGCTCAGGCTCCTCTGGCTGCAGGCTTGGAATAGCCTGGCTCTATTTCTGTCCTGGGAGGACATTCTGTCTCGGGCTGGTATGGAAGTTACTTACAAGTAAACACTTTGAGGAAAGGGAAAAAATCCAAGATTATTTGAATTTGTGGTTTTAGAGTTTTGTGAGACTAGACCAAAATTTCCTTTTCTTTGGTGGATGGCTCTGTAAGAAGAAACTGAGCAGGTGAAGCAGAAAGAGGTCCCCAGCTTTGGGTTATTTAAGTTCTCAGGGTCACTGGGGTTATACTCATGAAGCAAAACACAGTCTGGCCTGAGGTGCCCTGCACTGACTGGCAAACAGCCGAGCCTGAGCATGGGCTCTTTATGTTACACTGGAGCTTTCCCAGTGGGAGGGGTTTTTAAGCAGGGGGCTGGCAAAGGCTGTCCTGGCCTTGGGTCACCCAAAACATTGTGCAGGAGATGTCAGGCTAAAGACCAGGGAGCCCCAGCATGCTCAGGGTGGTCTTGGGATGTGGAACAGAGCTCCTGGGCCCAAGACTCCCTCAGGGCACATCTTGCCTGTCACAGGATTTCACCTACAGATGGGGAAACCAAAGGCACAGGCACAAAATAGTGGAAAAAAGTTGCATGTGTTTGCTTGTCAGCCTGCCAGGACAGCCAGGACAGCTTGTTCTACACCCTTCAAAAAAAGTCCAGAGCCCTGACTTTTATACCAGCACCTCATCCTGTGATGCTGCACGAGGCAGCCCATTCCCCTGCCCGTGCTTCCCAAGGCTCAGGGCAGTGTCACTTGGCAACAGGAGCAATACTCGTGGAGAAATGTCCTTAAGGAGAGCTGAACACGGCACAGGAACCCCCGGAGCGCCACACATTTCACCTGCATGGTAATGCTGAACACACAGTGATAGCCTGCTAAGCATTGCCTGCTCTGTGCAGCGAGTGCAGCAGCACACGAAAGACACTCTCATCTAAAATATGTGTTATTATCAGGAGAGGATAGAAATAATAGCACGCCGAGGAATCCCGAATGCACTGGGTATGCATGGCCGCGGGAAAATCCCCCAGCTCAAAGCTTGAATGTCTGTTGAGTCATTTTGTCCTGTGCAAGGAAGCCATCCCTTGTCTGCCCCTTTTCTTCAGCTTCAGAACAAGATCCTGATCCTGACAATATGTGCTGCTGGGATTGGAGGCACGTTCCAGTACGGCTACAACATCTCCATCATCAACGCCCCAGCCTCAGTGAGTACTGCAGGAGCGAGTGCCTGCCCTGAGTGCCTCACCCCTTCCCTGGGCTCCCGTGGCTCTGAGCAGTGCTCTGCTCTGGGAATCTGCTGCTGCTCAGGGACAAGGATGTGTTGTTTCCTCTGTATAATTCATGTCCAGGGTACAGGACTCTGTTGTCAAAAGCCATCCTTGAGCAGGACCCGGTGCCACTGGAGTTTATTCAAAAGCTGTTTCAACTGCTTTAGCAAAATCGAATTCTAGAATTTTCCAACCTTAAATACCTCAGTATTCCTTTGAAGCTGATTTTTGCCCTTAGATTGAAATTGAAACCCATGAAATCAATTTTAAAATGATCAAAAATAACTACATAGAAATAGAAACCAAGTGCAGCTTTTCAAACAGCAGCTTTTACACCCTCAACTCTTTGCTTACAAACACATCTAAGACCTGGAGGAGATTGGAAGCATAAACACAGGCTAAATGGAGCTATCAATAGGGGAGCCTTTCCCCGTGTCCTTCACCTCTCTGTGAAGCTCTGTCCTTCTCTCCTCTTCTCTCTCAGTACATCCAGATGTTCATGAACACGACCTGGCTGGAGCGCATGGGGGTTCCCCTGGAGAGCAACGTGATCCTGCTGCTCTGGTCCTTCACTGTGTCTGCCTACCCTCTGGGAGGCCTCACTGGGGCTGTGGTTGCTGGTCCCATGGCCATCATGCTGGGCAGGTAAGAGCTGCTGGGGTTTAATTTAAGCTTTGCAGCTTCCCTTAGTCCAAGAGGAATTAGGATCCCTACAGCAAAATGCCCACCATGGTTAAAGATAATGAAAACAGGTTTTGTGTCACAGGTCAGTCTGCTAGAAACACTCTGGGCTGGTGGGGACAAACTACGTGACAAGACATTATTTCAGAATAACTCAAAACTCAACGGGGAGCCGTTTGCTCCCCGCATTACCTTCTCATCACATTCCAGCCCAGCTGAGGTGTTACAAGGATCTCAGCTCAACTCCTTATCACAGTACCCACCCAAAAATGATACCCTCTATCATTTTTGTGCCCAGTTTTCTGCTTTTAAACAGGGAATCATAATGGATTTTTCTTCAAAATAAACTCTGGGAACGACACTAGAAAAACAGAGGGTGCTTACAAAGAGGAGTGGTTGCATCCCAGCTCATCATGTCTCACAGGCTGTGTTTTCACATTTTGGTCTGAAATATTTCAGGAAGTATTTATTAAATCTCCAAAACTGAATTATTTCTCTCTGCTTGAGTCTCTTAAAAGTATCTGTTTTACCTCATGTATCTTTCATACACAGCTCTATTCCCAGTTCTCTTCATTAAAACGAAACAAACAAAACAAACAAAACAAAGCAAAACAAATCAAAACAAACCAAACCAAACAAAACAAAGCAAAACAAAACAAAACAAACAAACCAGTGTTACCAACACAGACTAATAGGAAATTAGATTTTGCCTCCCTGTCTCTTGACCCCAAGATTTTCCTCTGTGTGCTGGCACTTTAGTTTGCTCCTCTTATATGATGAAGGAGAGCCCATTATGGTTTGAGGTCCCAAGACTTACCAGTTTCATGGTTCTGAAGACCTGAAAGGATATGGCTTCTTTAATCCAGTAAAGATTTGCAACCTTTACTACTTTGGAATAAAACCATATTCCATCATAAACAAGAGAAACAAAGACTGACTGGTGAGGCAGTGAGCAGGGATAGAGAGAATTTCTGGCATTAATAATAGTATGAGTCAATAGATCTCCCTTTTTCCCCTGGTTTTCAGCAGAAATTTCTCCCGGGACACATGAAAACTTCCTGACAAAGTTTCATGACAATTACACTATTACTAAAAATTACTCTTACTAAAATTACTATTACTAAAAATGCCTCTTTCAACAAATTAGCCTTTTCAGACCAAAATGCACATGGCTTGCTGGAGGAAATACTCCTCTCCATTCAGACTGCGTGTGAGCACAAGAGGCCTGACTCTGGGGGAGAAGGTGGTGCTGCAGCAGTGCAGGGATGCAGGTGTGGCACACAGACACCTGCAGGGCTTGCATGAGCCAGCGTGGGGCTCTGCTGGGGCTGGGCAGCCCAGCTGGAGCTTCCAGGCCTTGCAGGTGGCCCCTGCCACGGGAAGAGCTTTATCCCAGAGGTGACCCTGGCCCACAGGGTGCTCACAGCTGTCTTTTCTCTCGGAAGGAAGATGTCCCTGCTGTTGAACAATGGCTTTGTGATCGTAGCTGCAGCCCTGTCCGGGTTCAGCCGCATGGCCAAGTCCTTTGAAATGATTATGCTCAGCAGATTTTTTACTGGAGTGAATGCAGGTATGGCAACATGAGAAATATAGAAGGGTGAAGGTAGGAACAATTAGAAGAAATTTAAGTAGGAATGATCCAGGATATTAAAGCAATTAATCCTTTAGGCTAACCAGATGCATGTAAGTGAATTAAAAATGTACAGATTTTATACTTAGTTTCTAAGGGCTTTCTTTTAAAGCATACACAGGCAGGGGGGGTTTTGTGCACTACACATAAGCATCTCTGCCCAGGGAAAAACTGAGCTGAAAATGGGTCCCTATCTGCTTGTAAGAATGTCAGTCACTCACCAGCATGAGCACCAACACAGAAGCTTTTGTAGAAGTTCATCCCAGCTAATGATCAATATAAGGGACTTAAAATATTCTATTCTCCACAAAAGGGGGGAGTCGAGGGAAACATTGCATTATAACCTTGGTGTTGGATTTGGTGCTGCAAAGACCAGAGGACTGAGGCCCTGACAGGTTTCAGTTTCATTATCCCCTGCTACCGATGAATACTTAAGTGTGTGTTTAGTTACACAAGGGACAGGGGTGAAGTTGAAGGTTTGGGTAAATAACTGATAGATAGTTCTCACATGGTCTGCAACAGAAGAGAGCAGCTGGCAACCTCGAGAGGTGGCTGCCTGCATTTAATCTTGTCTGCCTCGCCCAGGTGTGAGCATGAACATTCAGCCCATGTATCTGGCAGAGAGTGCCCCAAAGAAGCTCAGAGGAGCTGTGGCCTTGACCTCTGCATCGTTTACAGCCCTGGGGCTGGTGCTGGGGCAGATTGTTGGACTCAGGTACTATAAAGCCAGCAGCCCACTTATTTAATCCATCCTTCCTTCCTTCCTTCCTTCCTTCCTTCCTTCCTTCCTTCCTTCCTTCCTTCCTTCCTTCCTTCCTTCCTTCCTTCCTTCCTTCCTCCCTCCCGTGTAGAAACACGGTGTAAATTGCATTTGCTTTTCTCTAGGGAGCTCCTAGGAGGAGAAGAGAGCTGGCCATTCCTTTTAGCCAGTAATGTGGTTCCTGCCCTGATCCAGCTGACAGCTCTGCCTTGGTTCCCTGAAAGCCCCAGATATCTCTTGATTGACCGTGGAGACAAAGAATCCTGCATCTCTGGTGAGTTTTAGGGTGACTCTTAGCTCCTCATGGAACACGGGAGACTTGGGCCCCAACAGTTTTGGAACAGTGCCACAAATTTTACATGTAGGACGTTTCATATCAAGTTGTAAACACGTTCACTTCCTCCTTCCAAACTAAAGAACATTCTATAATCCTAAATATATTTGATCTATTGAGGTAATTGAAAGGCATCTTCCTACAATAGACTTATTTGCTACAGTAATAGGGTCAAAAGGTAAGACTTGTGTTCACAATGGCAAATATGTTTTGTAACTCTGAAGTGAAATAAATGCTGGTTGAAGAGCTCAGGATCAAATCTGAAGCCAATTCATATTAAAGGATTTACTTAGATTTGTGGCATACAAATCCTCATATGCAGAGTGGCTGGAGTTATTTTGTGGGAAATATGTGCTGTGTACCAAGAACATCTTAATTGCCTGCATTTCCCAGGGAAAGCACTTGAGATCTGAGTCAGGAGCATGGCTGCTCAAATGGCACTGTTGGGAAATGCTGGGTTGTCAAATAACAGTGAGGGATTTGTACTCCCTTTCCCCCAAATCTTTCAAGTGGCTGCACCACAGCTGATCAACTCTGTGAAGGTCACAGCATGACCACAGGCTCTGTCCTGCAGCTTTCTGCAGCCCTCACCCGCTGCTCCATCCCTCACCCCGCAGAGCAGCAAACTGAAGAGAAAGCCCAGGAGTAAGAGGTTCCCTTGTCCTTGCAGCGCTGCAGAAGCTCAGAGGTACCAGTGACCTGAGTGCAGAGCTGGAAGAGATGCTGGCAGAACAGGCTGCAGTTAAAGGCCAGAGAGCAAAGAACCCGTGGGAGCTGTTCCAGAACCCAGCTCTGAGGTGGCAGCTGGTGAGCATCGTTGTGCTGAGCAGCGCCATGCAGCTCTGCGGGAACGACTCGGTGAGCACGAGTGTGAGCATCCCCTGTGGCCCGGCACGGGGGTGGGCTCGACATTCCAGCAGCAGGAGAGGAGCTAACAGTGCGTCTCTGCCTCTGGAGATCTTCAAACATTGGAGGTTTGGGTGCCAAAATACATCTGTGCTCTATGGGAAGATTCGGAAGGATGCTGTTAAAATAGCCCGTGTGACAGAGCTCTGCACGGCCCTTCAGGAAAAACAGTGGGATGTGCTTTCAGATGTCTTCCCTTACTTCTTTCTCCTTTCTTCTCTTCACAGATGTATTTTTATGCAGCTTATGTGTTCCAAGAGGCTGGAATTCCTCAGGACAAAATCCCCTATGTTGTAATCGGCACGGGAAGCTGTGAGCTGATCACATCTGTCACTTGTGTGAGACTCTCAATGCACTCTGGTGACGTGACAGGGAGGAGGCTGCTAGTTACAAATTTGGGGTTCACATTGCTTTGCATGCCAAGGAAGCCCTTCAGGCATGGGAACCAGGCTGTCTGCCAGCACCCCCAGCCAGCCAGGTTAAGGCAAAGGTTTTTGGTCAGACACCTCATTGCCATCACTGTCTGAAATCTCTAACTGAAGTGTAACTCTCTTGCTTTGTGTTCATATGGATGGTGGCAGAGTTTAGGTGCAGCTGGGACATTCTCATCTCCCCAGAACCCCCTTCATGCCTGACTCCTGCCACCAGAACTTTCTTTTCAGTTTTTATTACTATGAAGCAGACAACATCCTGAAAGTCATTGTAGAGTGAAGTAGGCATGGAGTATTAAAAGGTAAAGAGGAAAGAGGCAGGAAATATAAGCACAGGTTAAATATTTTGCTGCATTTCCCTGCGTTGCTTTGTGCAGAACATGATTATCGACTACGCTGGTCGGAGGCCGCTGCTGCTGGGGGGATATATCTTCATGGCAGGATGGGCCATTGTCTTCATGGTCGCCCTCAGCCAGCAGGTAACAAACCTTACTAAATTATTGAAGTGGAATGGAGTTGGGCTTTGCCTTTTATATTACTGGGGTGTTCAGTGGTGGCAAAGAAGTGCCCTCACTGGTTTTCCGTTGGTCTCTGTGGCTGTAGACTCAGATTAGCTGGATGCCTTATCTCAGCATGGCCTGCATTTTCGCCTATATCCTGAGCTTTGGAATCGGACCAGGTCAGTTCCCTCAGCGTTTTCAGTGAAACTTTTGGGTACTGCAGGGGTTTGGAGATGTGTGCAGGCATCCTATGGAAACTCTCAGACCCTCTTTAGCTGCAGCATACTCCAAGGAACGAGGCAATTTCTGCCGGTGGTGTTTGGCAGTTTCACAGGGGTCGGTGTGCCCCTCAGTGCTGTGCAGGGCCGGGCTGTGCCTGCTTCTCTCTGTGTCATATCCCCCCTCACTGCCATCTTGGCTATTAGGCCAAGGCACTTGGAAGGGATTCTTGGCTTAAATGGATGACAAGCTTTTGATTTGCTGCCCGGTCCATTAGGGCTATAAACCAGCATTTCTAATGCTTCACATTAATCCTAGAAATTGTTGGCTATGCCATCTGATTATTTTCTTGCAGATGCCTGGAAGCACCATTTCCACATCTATTTGTTAGCCTGCTGATGTGCCTTTCCACGGCAGAACCCAGTGATTTCTGGGGGTGGGCAATACACAGGATGTTGTGGATGTTAGCCTGGTGAATATATAGATGTGAGACTCTGTTTGCTCACATGAGTTTGAAGGAAGGCAGGTAAGAAGAGAAGCAAGCTGCCAGCGTCACATGCCACACAAGTTGGCAATGATTTCTTGTCTCAGTTCCTACAGTGCCATGGGGTTGAATTAATGATAAGCCTTTCTCACCGTTGGGTCCTGGTAAGAATAATGTGGATTACAAAACCTTTCCTGGCAGTTCGTTCTAACATGAGAAAGTTTGAATAATTACCCAGTCCTTAATATTTAACCTAAAAATTCACCTCTTATACTTCATGTTGGGTTTTCTTGTTAAGATGTGTTCTCTTGTTTTTAATGTCATACCAACAACATTATTAACTTTCTTGCAATTTCTTTTTCCAGCTGGTGTAACAGGAGTTCTGCCCACAGAGGTTTTTGATCAAATGTCCAGACCAGCTGCTTACATGATCTGTGGCTCCCTGCTCTGGTTCAACCTATTTCTGGTTGGAACAGCCTTTCCATTCATTGTGGTGCGTTCCCAAAGCAAGGCAGCTCTTTAGTTCTGTGCAAGAAAGAGGCTCTGGTAGTTACCAGGAAAAGAGAATACTGCAAGCAGCAAGATAGCACTTCTTTGAAAAGGATCTTTATGAGGACAGTGGCCAGAACTCCTTTAAACCAAACTTTCTCCGTGTTCTCTGTGGTGATTTCTGATTTGAGGTTAGGAGTGGAATCTCTGGGGGGGGATGGATGACCAGTATTCCTCATCTGTCCTCAGCTGAGAGCAGCTGGAAGTAAAGATGTGATGTAATTTCCCTTTGCCAGACCCTGGCACCATTCCCTGAGATGATTCCTGAAGCAAAAGGCAGCAGAACTCCACAATGCACATTCCTGTCATATTTCCCACTGAGGGCTCCCATGCGATACAATTACATAGAGAGAGCCAGACAGAAAAACACATTTCAATATACTGTTCTTGCTATGTCAAATTTCCCAATCTATGCTTGGCACGTGAGGCCCTCACCAGGATTCACAGAAATACTCCCTGGGTGACTTTAGACCATGCAGGAAGAGGGATTAGTGGCCTTTTGTCATTATACAGAATGTCACCAACACTGTCTTGTTTTTTCCTCCTCCTCAGAAAAGTCTAGCACATTTCTGCTACATCCCATTCCTTGTGGTCTGTGTCTGCACTGCCCTCTACGTTTGGTTTTTCCTTCCTGAGACAAAGGGAAAATCCTTCCTGGAAATCTCGGAGGAGTTCAGGAAACGGAACTTCAAAACTAAGACTCGTGCAGGTTTCTATAAAGGCCCTGAGGAGATCAAAATCACCACATTGTAGCAGAAGAAAGGAAGATGGTGTCTGGGGGAATTCTGCAGTGAATTCAGCAGCGGCTATGTGCCCTTGCAGGGACACAAAGAGAGAAGTTAGGGACAATATATCACTCTTAGGTTCTTAAGTTCACCTTGAAAACATACATTGAACTGATAAATCCGAGCAAAAGTTCAGTAATCTGTTCTCAGCTTTTAGTACTGAGTAACACGTGCATATTTTAGAATCCATATCAGAGAGTGACAGAATGATGCCTTATTCTCTTATCACCATATAACACCATGTAATGCTTTAGAAAATGTCTTCAGAATTTCTCCAAACAGTAACTTCCATCTCAGAAGTCCTTTCCTTGCCTCTGAATCTGGGCTTTCTAACACAGAAATTAATGCGATTAAATTCTGTTTTCAGACACCAGATGAAATTTTCAGTGCCTTGTCTTGGTGCTCCCGTTGTTTCTGTTATTAGAGTGATTTCAAATAGACCCCTACTTGTTAAGCAATAGTGAGCAGTTAATTATTTTCAGCTATAAAAACATGTGACAGCTGGATTAGAAAGAAAGCTTCTAGTACTTGCTAAGTGGCTTATTATACAACAGACTTTTGGGCATTGTTTTGCAGACTATTTATTCTGGACTGGTTTTCTTCATGGCTTGTTTGTTGTCTTCCAGGCCTTGTGTGTTGTAAAGCACGAGTAATTCTCCAGTCCAGTTTGTTCTGCTCCCACAGGCACTGCTGGTGCACCTTGTAGGGTTCTGTGCCTGTGCTCTGCTGGGGTTAAGCGTGGTGAGGAGCTGGCATGGGAGCAGCTTGTTTTGGGTGTGTTTTACATGACACCACGACGTTCTCCGCAGCGTGTCCTTGTTGTCTCCGTACTGCACGCTGGCAAAGAGCCAGCTGTGACATTGATTCTTTTCTGTTAACCTGATACAGAACAGGGCAGCACTCCTCACTGAATATGGCCTTTCACATCCACTGGCCTGACTGCTGAAGTTTCTTCAGTTTCTTCTCAAAGTCATTATCAAGCCACCTCTTTTATTTTGACTTTGTTTGTATCAAAGTCACAGCACTGCTTGCAACAAAGAGCACACCTGCATTTTCAAAATAAGTAGGTAAAGTTTCTTTTGGTGTATTTTTAAACTACATTTTAAAGAAAAATGCAGCATTTTTGAATAAAAGGACTGTAAACATTTCTGGAGTGTACTACTGTCATGCTGGGCATGAGTGGAGCAGCAGATCTATTTCTCAGAAGAGGAGTCCATGCAAGAACTCTCTTTTGCTACCCAAAGTTTATAACGTGTGAAAAATAAAAGTAAACTTTTTTCCTTTGTGGTTGCTGCTATTTTAGAAGTCATTAATATATAGACATGGGCGAGAGCAGCTACCTCTGCTCTTGGAAAACACTGAGATTTTGAAGTATGCAGGATTTTGAGACAAGCCTGTCAGGAGCAGGACTCCACAGAATTGGGAACCGAAGAGACGCTTTTCACTGCTATAGTCTGGAGAGGGCAGTGAGGGGCAGATGGAAAGAGTGAAACACAAAGTCAAAGCAAAAAGTGCCACTACCATCATGATGGTGGCAGAGCACTCTGTCATTCCTTCGGTGAGGCCCAGAGCAAGGCCAAGAGACAGAAGCGAAGCAGAGAAGAGTGAAGAAGGGAAGCTGATCAGTGGGGAGCAGGGTGGGAAGCGGGGATGGACTGAGGAGACTGCCTGGGCAGAGGGAGTCACCCTGCTGGAACACACAGGTCAGAGCAGAGGCAAGTCCTCCAGTGTCCAGAGGTCCTTCCCTTGGCCACTTCTGCGGCTGCTCCCGTGAGTCAGCACTCTTTTCCCAGAGCCCTGCAAGGACAGAGGCCATCTGCACCTGCCAGTATGAAACGGGCTTGATAGAAATGATACACATTTACTTGACTTCCTGACTTTTAGAGCCAGTCCTGCGAGTACATTTGGCAGAAAACCTGAATTCCAACTTTCACTATTTTTTTCTGACTATGGCCTGAAATCAGGGGTCTATAAACTGATTAAGCAAACACAAACAGTAGTTACATTTCAGTTAGTTAAAGTTGTTAAATTTTAATTGAAGCATTTAACAAGTTGGTTAATTGATACTGAATTAAGACACCTTCAACTGTGAAGAAATCTATGACACTTGTTCACGTTTTCTTATTGCATGAAGTGTTAGGCAAAACCACATCTTGCAAAATGATCCTCAGGGACTCACGGCTGATGTTACTGTTTGCAGATCAAATAATTGTGCACTGTTGGATTGATTAATAACCATCAGCACTAGGGAAAACTAGTACTGCTGTTGTCCTCAAGCACTGCTCGTCTGCACAAGCCATCTCTCACTTGCAACCCAGCTGGAGTTGGGATCCTTCCAAAGACACACAGCATCCTAGCCTGGGGAACAACCACGGGCAGCCACTCACCAGGAGAAGGAATTCCCCCCTAAGCTGTTTGAATAACTTGTAAAAGCCTTTTAACAGAACCCTTGGACACTGCTAGGTAAAGAGGCCCTTTGAAAATGATGCATAAACCTGAAGATTTTACGGTTGGGATTTAAAACTGACATGAAACTTTCCTAGTATCTGCCGTATATTATAGAGATACAGACTTGACTTTCAGGCAATGACCATTACTCTTGGAGTGTCAATTGATCAGTCAACTGATAATTCAACACTTGGATGCACAGGCTTTGTCTGTCTTGGCCAAGTTGGTCTTAAAAGGGCTTTTCTGCTCAAGATAGCAGTCAGGAACTTTTCCTTTGATGCCATAACTGATTACCCAGCCTACGGCTCAGGGAGTCCAATCCAGCCCACTCGAGTTTGGGCCAGTCCTTGGACTTCGACTTCTGTTGGTGCTTTCCTCGCTGTCCTTTACTCATCTCCCGCAGCTCTTACTGTGCACAGCTGCTGCCAGAGCACGCCCAGAGCCCTGGCAGGAGCACACAGCTCACCAGCTATCCTCAGCTGCATCAGGAACCAACAACAACTACAAACCGCACGGTAAGAACTTCATGGCAAACCAAAGGGAGCCTAAACCCCGCGAAAGAACAAAATGGCATGTTGAATATTATCCCAGGCTCCTCTTTCTCTGTATAAAAAGGAACTTTTTGCAAAGTAGCCAAAGAAAGCATCAGGGAAGACCTAGACTGCGAGCGGGGATGAATACCTTCGCATGCAAGTTAGTGTGAAGAGGTTTGATGCCCGTTCAAGCAATGACATTTCTCTGATTAGAAATTGTCTTGTAAAGGCTTGACAGTCATTGTTTGAATATGAAATACTGCAGGCATAGCATCACACTCTCGTTGCTGGCCAGAATATCCCCAGGACAGTCAGTACCAGGGAGCAGTGGCAGTGGGAGGGGTTGAGGTGCATGTACTGCGGTCCTGCATTCTTAAGCCTCCCATCAGACAGTTCTAAGAGTAGGTGGATAAACTATGAAACCAGGAATGCACATCAATCCCCAAATGTTTATCTAGTCTCAGCCAAGCAATGAGCAAAAAATTCATTTAGGTGAGATAAATCCTTTTCCTTAGGGACAAGAGGAGAAAGGACAAATAGATGGAATTCTTCACAAAATGCTTGCACATTGTACTGTGCTCCCACAACAACGACAGTGCAGATTAAGATGGCCAAAGCTGAAGACAGAAGCACTGAAGAGTGTAACGGGGTTCTGGGAGGCACCTATGAGCTTTGTCTGTACTCAGCATTCTCACTGTCCTGTGCTTTAGTAGCTCTGCTTTCCTTTCCAGGCTCCTTGGTCTCGGATGAGGCAGGTGTGGGCCATTGCTCAAATTGTTAGAGCTCCCAAGGAAAGCACGGGACATTAGGAGGCATGTCTGGATAGCTGAACCCGTTTGTTTGCTGGTTTTGTTTCCTGCAAGAAAATGAGCTACAGACTTTTTCTCCTGGCTTTTGTCTTGGGCATTACTGGAACTTTCCACTATGGATTGCAGGTTTCCATTATCAATTCTCCTGCTGAGGTAAGCATGGAGAGCTCAAAGAGTGAGCTACCAGGATTTCACTGTTCTCAGGCATTCATGCCTCTGTATGCAATGGGTAACTTTTTACTTGTGCTTTCAAAGTTAGACTTATCATGGTTTCTTAGCTCTAAGAGCAGCTGCTTGTGTTTCATGAGGTTTGAACTTCTGTCAAAGTTCAGTTTGTCATGACAGAACTGGGAAAGGGAAGGATGAATGATATCCATAAAGTCAGCAGTTCCTCCCTTACTGAGTGGAATTGCTCCCAGGGCATTCTCCCCTCTCCATCACTCAGGGAGTCCCTTGTACCATGTGCCTGACCACACACGCTATTTCCAAGTGGCTGTAAGGTGAAAGAGGGCAGGGAAGGACTGTAGCTCTAGAGCTGAGGTCAGCACTCATGCCTGTGCTGCAAAAGGAAAACTGGGGAAGGTGTTTGTCATCCTGAATGGTGCCAAGGACACTCAGCTCATCCTACTGCAACAGACGAGCAGGAACAGCCGGAAAAGACCAGGTAGACAAAAAATCAGGGTTCAGCACAGAAACAGAAAACCAGCCTACCATTCTCTTACTGGCACTCACAGTTGATATTTAATGTTGATATATTTATTCATTGGATCTCATTGCTAAAACATCAGCTCCAGGGATGTTAATGGCAAAATTCCCATTGATTTCACTGGGGCTAAGATTTCAACCAAGGTTATCCATAGAAAGGGATCAAAAGGACCAATAAGGAGAACATAAAAAGCAGTGCAATTATGCAAAAAAATGTTGATTGAGTCCTTTTTTTTTCTTTTAAAGTACATCCAGAATTTCATCCGTGAGACCTGGCTGAAGAGATACGGCTCCTCCCCCAGTGCAGAGATGGTCACTTTGCTGTGGTCCTTTATTGTGTCCATTTACAGCCTCGGGGGGCTCCTGGGCTCCTCCACTGCTGGCTACTTGACTGTTAGATTTGGAAGGTAGGAAGGGTGACTACCCCAGTGCTTCTTTTACACCCACAGCTGCAGGAAAAGAAACTGTGTCTCGGGAGAAACACTGCTTGTGATGTGGCATTGTGAGCAGCCCAGGGCTTCCAGTTAAAGACCAGAATAGTGGAGAATGGAAAATCTGCCAGTGATCGCAAGGAAAATCGTAAAGTCCAAAGCAAATCCAGTCCAGGGAAGTCATACAAGAAGTACATGCACTTAAAAGAGAGTTTCAGAGACAACCACTCACAAAGCTTGTTCTCCAGGGTAGATATTGACTTCACTAGAGGCATCAAAACCTTCAAGTAACTTATCAGACTGTGACAAGTTTCCCCATTGCCATTTCCCATTTACTTCAGCTGATTTCAGACGCCAGCACTGAACCTGTAACCATGGTACAATTCATACCACTCCTGTCAGGCTGTGAATGAGGCAAGGGCAGTATTTATGCTCACATTAATTTGAATTATTCCAGAAAGAGGGCCATGCTGTTTGCCAACATCCCTGCTCTGCTGGGCGCAGCTCTGATGGGACTCAGCCGGCTGTGTGGATCATTTGAGATGATCATTGCTGGAAGATTATTTTCTGGAATCTGTGGAGGTAAATTGGCATTCCTACCTGTGGTATTAAATAGTGGGAAGAGCAGTGACTGAGGGTCACAAGAATTCACCGGCCTGAGTAAACAGATCACAGAAATTCTGCAGAGAACACAATTGCTGAGGGCATTTTTAACTAAATAAGAAACCACAAACATCATTAAATCAGTAATGTATGACATCACCATTTCTCTTTCTTCTATCTTTACATCCAGTCCACACAAAAGGTACTGCCAAGTTATGATAAGCCAAAACAATATTTCAGGCAAGCATGCTCTCTCAACAGAGAACTGTCCTCTGTTGTTCCTGTTGCTTTTCATTGTGGCTGGTGCCGCCCTCCACATTACAGATGAAAGAATGGTTTTCAAGCCAATTCAATTAGAATTTTCAATTCTAATTTCCAGATGCCTCAAAAGGTTACATTCTGCCAGTATTTTTGATCCCTCAACCATTGGATAAAGCTACTACTAACCAAGAAAAAATAATAACTAACTAAAAAAAAACCTTACTAACTAACTAAGAAAAAATAATTGAGAGTATAAATATTAATATTTATCAATTCACTGAGCAAATAGAATGTACAGCATTTGCCAACTTAGTGGTTTCAAGCAGAAATGAAGTTACATAGCTACTGAATAGCCACTGAAAAATGTCATCTAAGACTAGAGGGAGTAACCACAGTCCTGTCTGTAGGTGTGGCTGTAGGAAGAATGTAAGAGAAGCCCAGCCTGCAGGAGCACAGATTTCCCAGGGGACCATACTTAGTGAAATATAGCAAAGGCACAAGGTCAGGTTTGGGGCTCATGCTCGGTGTCAGGCAGCCACACCCTGAGCACAGCTATAAATGTATCTGAGAGCCAACCCTACAGTCAGTCCATGGAGCCCTCCAAAAGAGCAGGCCTGTGAGGGTTTGCCTTGCCCTCGCAGTCCTTTTTCGCTGCAGGTTTAGCTCAGAATGTCCATATCATGTACGCTGGGGAATGTGCTCCACGGAAGCTGCGCGGGCTGATCGCCATAACAGCTTCTACCGCCACCGCTGCTGGAAAATTTTTAGGGTTTGCTCTGGGTCTCAGGTAAGAGAAACATACTCAATTTTGTCTCTTAGTAAAATACATTCACATATCAGTGCACGTCCATGCCCAGTGGCTGCTCTGTGGGGCACTCAGTACCGGTTTGGTGACTCGTGGGTCTGGTAATCATGGCAATTATTGGATCAGAAGCAGAGGGATGAGCCCCTGCGGGTTTTCCTTCAGCGCCTGTGTGGGGCTGTGGGCTCCTGCGAGCCCTCGGAGGACACAGGAGCCCTTGCTGTGCCGGCACTGAGCAGCAGCCCCGACACCGCTCCGTCCTGGCTGGGAGCTGCGGGAACAAACCCGGCAGGGCTGGGGGATGAGCCCTGTGTGTGTCTGCTCTCATGGCCAGCGCCCTCGGCTCCTCAGCCCTCTCACCCTGCTGCTTTTGTTCCAGAGAAGTCCTTGGAGTGGAGGCGCTCTGGCCAATTCTCCTGGCAGCCAATGCAGTCCCTGCCCTTTTTCAGTTTCTCGTCCTCCCCTTCTTCCCAGACTCTCCCCGCTACCTGCTCATTGACCGAAATGACAAGGAGGGATGCATCACAGGTAGGGAAATGCACCATAAATCATCCAGTTTAGGAAAAAGGGTAGAACACAATAAAGCCCCAGATGAGCCTGGAAGAGAGGTACAGGTGGGAAAAACACTCTTAGTGTTTTGGCTCTGAAAGGACCTTCAGCCTATAAATGAAAGTCAGCCTCTTCTGTTTGGATATTAGTGCTCTCTTGGCACTAGCATTACCCTCTGCCAGGGTCCTCCAAGGGAGGTGATCACACACAGCTTGTATTTCCAGCAGTGCAGATCCTGCCCTGGACAGTCAGAGGATAGCTGCAGCTCCTCCTTCTCTGTGTGAGAAAGGGAGCTCTGCGCTGCCATGCTGTATCTGTAAGCATTCCAGTTCTTCATTAACCCTGACAGAATTACTTACAGCAACTGAGCAACAGCCACTTTGGGTATTTAGCTATCAAAAGATAGAACTCCTTGCATGTAATGGTTTGGGTTTTTTTTTAATATTTAGGAATAATTTTATGTTGTCTGTGTTTTGGAGTGTGCACTAGAACTGCACCTTTAACAGGAGGGTATCAGGAAAGGATTGGTAAGAAATTAAGTGTTACTTACATTGAAAGACTGTCAGCAACTATTGGCCAAAGATGAGGTGATATTAAGATTTATGGGTAAAATCAGACAGCAGTAATCTGGACCTGTGTCATAGTGAGCCCAGATCTCTAGGAAGTTCACTCAAGAAAAGAGCATAAAGTTCTGATAGGATACTCCGCAAAGCAGGAAATAATCTTCTGGATTCCTGTCTGTGCCGGTGAGCTTGGTCACCTCTCCTCCTCTCTTTGCAGCTCTGAAGCAGCTCTGGGGAGATGGGGACCATATGGCCGAAATAGATGACATGCTGTCAGAGCAGAAAGCCATCCGTGGGGAGAAGGCGAAGAGCGTTTGGGACCTGCTGCGGGACAGGGCCGTGCGCTGGCAGCTCATCACTCTGTTCCTCGTCGTCTCCTGCATTCAGCTCATCGGGGCCAACGTGGTACGTGCACTGCTCTGCTCTGCCCCTGCCTGGCTGAGGAGCTTCTCGGCTGAAGTAACCTCTGCAAGGAGCTGGGAATGACTGCAGCATGTCCTGAGGAGGGATCTGTTGGTACTGTTTAGGACGATCTTTTCCCCTGCAAGCTTGGGACTTTCAGCGAGTGTCTTCTGAAGGCATTTCAGAATGTGGATTACCCTGTTATGATAAGATGATTTTCTATTTTGTTAAGGTCTGGTTAGTTATTTTCTGTCCAAAAAGGCAGAAGCTAGTGTAAACGTGGCCACATGTGTACAGCTTTCACAAATTTCTGTTCTTTCCAGGTTTACTCTTATGCATACAGTATTTTTACAAAGGCTGGAATCCCCCCTGATGAAACCCATTATCTCTCCCTGGGGATTGGGACCGCCGAGATCCTCTCCACAGTTCTGTGTGTAAGTGGCTTTTCAGCTGAATTTTGTTCTGCTGTAATACACTGATCGTTTTGATCTTTAGAAATACTGTACATGGGGCTTCAGGAATCAAATTTTGGCAACAAATCAACCATGAAACTGATCAGATAAAGTCCTCTCCCCACATCCTGCAAATATGAACATTTCTGTTGAGCTTCTGGCAAGAGTTGAGAGTCTTTCTGTCAGAATCACAACGCATTCTGGGCCAGACTTGGGAGTCCCAGTTCCCCCCTGGAGGAAGGGCAGCTGTCATTTGTCAGTAGGACTCGGGGCTGTAGGAATCACAGCGATTCCCAGTGCAAGCTCCCCACTCTGCTCTGCTGCCTGGCTCTCCTTCGCCTGCAGGACGCCGCCTCTGACCTCCTGTGCCCGGCCAGCGCTCCCTGCAGCCCTGCACTCCCACCTCCTGCTCCTTCCCATGGCTCCTGGTCCTGCCCAGGCCCCCCAGATGCCTTTCCTCACCCACCCAGAGCAGGGGCTCCCTCCCGGTGCCCCGGTGCTTCCCTGCCCAGCAGCTCGGCAGTGGCTGTCCCTCGGGGCTGGCAGCATCTCCTCCTGCTTGCAGGGCTTCCTCATTGAGCGTGCAGGGAGGAAGACACTGCTGTGGAAAAACTATACAGTGATGGCCTTGGCTCTAGGGCTCCTCACAGTCACGCTCTCACTACAGGTAAGACCCATGGCCTTGGCTCTAGGGCTCCTCACAGTCACGCTCTCACTACAGGTAAGACCCATGGCCTTGGCTCTAGGGCTCCTCACAGTCANAGGCCCCCCAGATGCCTTTCCTCACCCACCCAGAGCAGGGGCTCCCTCCCGGTGCCCCGGTGCTTCCCTGCCCAGCAGCTCGGCAGTGGCTGTCCCTCGGGGCTGGCAGCATCTCCTCCTGCTTGCAGGGCTTCCTCATTGAGCGTGCAGGGAGGAAGACACTGCTGTGGAAAAACTATACAGTGATGGCCTTGGCTCTAGGGCTCCTCACAGTCACGCTCTCACTACAGGTAAGACCCCACTGATGCATTAGAGCTGTGCCCATGGGGGATTGTATGACAGGTATCGTGATTATTTCCCTCCCCACAAATCATTTTTTAGTGAGTAGAAGTATTTTTGGGGCTAACCATCCTATTCATAGAGATCTGTTCCCAGCCATGTACATATGGATTAAAAACAGTGGTCTTACAAAGCCAAGATCACTGCCAAGGCTATCTCATGGAATTTCTGAAAGTAGAGGAAATAGATCTGTGTTAAACAGTGACATCCTTAGTAGTGATGAACATTTGTAATGGAGCTAGATAAATACAGTTTCTAATTTCTGATTTTATTTGCTTTTCATTTCCTACCACAGGACTCCTTTTACTGGGTTCCATACTGCTCTGTTGTTCTTGTCTTTATTTTCATCATGAGCTTTGGCATCGGGCCAGGTTGGTATTTTCTACTGGAATGGTTTCATTTATTCCCTCATTCCTTCCTCACTGCAGCCTTTAGGAGAGATCCCAGGCAAAGCTGTTCCACAATAGGCATGAATCCCTGCTTCTGATTCAGTGAAGGTGTCAATATTTCCCTCTGTACTATGGCAGGAGATAAAATTCATTTCCAATTGCATTCCTACGTGCCTTTTTTCTAAAGAGCCAAGCAGCACTTCAGACACTTCCAGGCTACTTAAAACCATGAACTTATGCAGCAAAATGAAGCACGAGGGAGGTAGAGAAGCATCCTGCAAAATTTCTAAGCTTCTTTCTTTGTTCAATGTCTTTTCCAGCTGGAGTAGCATGCCCCTTGATCACGGAAATATTTATTCAGTCATACAGACCAACTGCTTATGTTTTTAATGGTATTACGAACTGGATCCAACTCTTCATCCTTGGACTTGTGTTCCCTTTCATTGTGGTAAGCAAAGTAGGGTGTTTGTTCCAGCTCAGAGGAAGTTAGGCCCCTCCTGAACCCAGAGCATGCTTCTCTTATCAACGCTTCATGCGACAGAGCCCAAATGAACTACAGCTCTCGTGGACTCTTCCTTTATAACCAGGTGTTTACTGGACGTTAGCAAACCCACAAAATGCTCCTAACTCTACATGTTAGAGTGACAAAGGCAACACAGGTGCAGTGACAAATGCACCAACACCGTCAGATGTCATTTGAAGCAGGATTTGTATCAACCAAGTCTGACCAAGTTCTTTTATTAAATACAAACCCAGAAACTGAGAGAAAGAAAGCAAGATAAATGTTTATGAACACATTGTTTCTTTTGTTTTGCTGTAGGAAGGTCTTGGTAATTTCTGTTTCATCATTTTCCTGACATACTGTCTGTCCATGGCTATTTTTGTCTTCCTGGTGCTGCCGGAGACCAAAGGAAAGACCATGCTGCAGGTCATGGAGGAGTTCAACCACCTCAACTACCGTGGGAAGAAGGGACAGGCAGCCCTACAGCAGAGTAACTGCTCCGTGGTGACTGTTACTAGGCTTTAAGAACAAACCCTCCACTTCATATTTTGCTCTTTTATTACTGTAGTGTCCAGCAGTGTCATTAGGCAAAAGAGAATCCATAGATCCACAAAGAAATCGCCTTCACTACAGGGTGAAGCATCAACTTTGTGGATCTCTCCAGCTCCTGAAATATGAGCTGAATTAATTCCTTTGTAGAAAAAAAAATAAACACAGTTTCTAGAGAAAATAAGATCTTTGTCAGTCCCTCCAAGCTTGCAGTTGTAAACTGAAAACACAGGATCTACTGTTTTCTTGGCAAAACCGGGGCTCCACAGTTGGGAGAAGTGGTTCTGGAAGGTCCAGAGGTACAGCAAACTTGCAAAGAAGACAGAGCTTTGGCACTGAAATGATCTGCTCCTATTAACAAGTCAGTGCCCATGAGCTTTCCCAGAGAAGAAGCTTCAGTTCACAGGCAGTGTTTAGCTTTTAATCCAGGGAAGGAAGAGTGCCTTGCCTATCAGCAGGCAGAATCAATATGCAATGTTCCCCCCACATTTATAGTCTTGGAGATTCTTCTATGGGTAAAAATGGGGATATGTCAGCAAGCAATGAGCAAATGCTTGCTTGAAAGCAAGCAATGAGCAAAGAAAGCAGAGCAGCAGGAAGTCATGAGTGGGCAAATCCAGTGACTGTGTAGGGTTTCTTCAGGCTGGAGAACGCTGGGTGTCAGTGGGACTGAGCCCTGAGAGTAGCTGGTACTGAGGAGACAGAGAAGAAGGGACACCTCTCTTGAAGAATTTAATCCATATGCGTGACTGCTTCTCTTTCCAGGTCTCTGAATACTTCACATTTTCATTATAAAACCTGGTAAAAATGACAGTAAACATTAATGTTCACTGCTGTATGATATGACGCTTTTTGGATCTTCTTCATGCTTTACGGTTTTCTGATAAGGAAATAAAAAGCAGTGACTAGGAAAACACATCCTTCTGATTGTGCCTGGATTGATTTTCATTGAATGAAGAGTCAGGGACAGAGGAGACCCCATCTTTTGGAGCGCAGTTGTTGTGGTCAAGCAACACTGTGTCTGTCTTGTCCTGGAGATGAGATCTTCACTAGCAACTGATGCAGGTGCTGCACAATAAATTCTGCAAAAGGATCTGAATGCAGAGCAGCAGTTTATTTCGCGGCCCTAGGGCTCCTGCTATTTTATCTTTACATCGTCTTCCAGCAGTATTTGTGGCAGTGCCAAAAACTAATGCCAGGAACAGGGAACTTTTCCTCAGCCATCCCTCCCATGACAATCATCATACTACCAAAAAAAACTAGATTAAGCTTGTTGTTTGAAGGCTTGAGATCATTGATTGCACAGCACCACTTTAAAAACCAACATACATTCCTTCTTGTGGTCAAAAATGCGGGGGGAAAAAAAGGAAGCATTGGAAGTGTTTTAGGTAATTGATTATTTTAAAGGTCCTTATTTGGTTTGGTCTTTGTCAAACCTATTGGTTCCCAATGAGGAAGTTTTTACTGTCTTACAAGACATTAAAAACTCGTTTCTTTATACACGGCTTTCTACAGCATGGCTGTGTTCAACCTGCCTTACTTCTCCCCTACTAAAGGCTCTCCACAAGAGGGAACGTGTGGTAAATCATTAACACTGCCATAAACTATCCTGGATTGGGAATAAAGGTTGGCGATATACTTGTGAATCTGCAGTTCCAGGATCCAGGATCACACCAGAGCAACACAGGGCGTCTCTGAAAACAAAATCTCTCCAAGTCCTGGGTATTGGGTGAGCTCCATACTGGGTCTGGAAAAAAAAGCACATTTCTTGTAGTGCTCAAATCCTAGGTGGAGGGGATGCATCTTGTCCTCTTCTTTAGGAAAATAAATAAAACCTGTACTACTGGGTCTGGACTTGCTTTTTCCGTTTTGTTTTTGGTTTGTTTTTTTTGTGGTTTTTTGGTTTTTTTGTACAGTACTGAACAATAGTGTGAGGCCAGATGAAAATGAGACAGCAGCAGGAGTATTCTAGGAGGGACACAGAAAACAGGAGGAAGAGAAAAGGCTCTGCAGGGACTGTTTGATCAACCAGATGTTAAAAACTGGCCACAGACAGTGTTTAGAAACTTCCCCAGAAAGGTTCAGAGCTGCCATTTGTGTCCTTCCTTCCATCCTCAGCTCAAAGAACAATTTTCCTTTCCCCTCTAGTACCTCCAGGCTCATCAGCTCCTCGCCCACTGAGATGTGGCATCTTGCTCTGGCACACAGTGGGTCAATTCCATGGTACAAAGAGGCTTCTGAGTGGTTCTGGGAAAACCCTGAGCTTCTATAAACAACTGGGTGTTAGCAAGGACACAAAATGCCAATATTCCTGCACCTGGGAAATTGTTCAAGCAATTGTAAATCTTCTAGCAGGCAAGAGGAGGCATCATGGCTGCGTTACAGTTCTGAAGGCCTGTTGTAGACAGCCCGAGCTGCTTTGCAGAGAGGTGCAGAGGGACTCTGCTCCACAGGAGGGAAGAGGGTGGCACCGTCTGACAGGAACACGCAGGGGTTTCAGCAGTACGAGTAAGGGCAAGCGCTCCCAATTCAAGAAGGATAAACATTTACCAGTGTTGTAATCAGCTTGTCACATCTGGGTCTTAGAATAATTAAACCAGCAAGAAGAGGCTCTGGCCAGTGTCAGGGGAGGACACAATTTGCTAAAAGCCACATAGTTAGAATTTAACTTCTGTGCTGTGATCTCAAACTCTTCCAAGCTCAGTGTGGAACCCATCTCTCTCATCTGGCTGACTTGACAAGGGCTCTCAGAGCAGGCAGGGTTTCAAGGGGAAATGGCTGGTTTCCTCTCAGACCTGGTGAGTATCCAAATTCTTGTGTTCTAGCCCTGGTCACTAACAGCAGCATGGTCTTTAAGATTGTAGCAAAGGGAATAATTCTTTCTTGTAATAAAAATGAGCAACAGAGCTTGGGACAACACTGGTTGGGCAATGACTGGCTAAATGGCATCTGCAGAAAATACATTAGAAACGCAAAACAATGAGAGGTTTGAAAGAGGACCTGGGAAGCCAGAAAGATGGGAATTTAGGGGAAAGATATAAAACATAGTATCAGTGAAAAACACAATACACAAAAAACTCCCACTCTACTGCTGTGCACTCTCAAGGACAATCGAGGATTCTCATCAGTTTAAG
Source organism: Regulus satrapa (assembly GCA_013396955.1). Taxonomy (NCBI): domain Eukaryota; kingdom Metazoa; phylum Chordata; class Aves; order Passeriformes; family Regulidae; genus Regulus; species Regulus satrapa. The sequence continues at coordinate 66,201 of VWZN01011480.1, read as the reverse complement.
GTGTGACCTAATTGCCTGAAAATGTATGTGTTTGGGAGAAATGCTCTGAAATTCGGTGTATGTAGTAGAAACACAGCATTTCCAATTGGAGTCGTTCCAATAGGGCATCTGAAAATGTCATTTCATACAGGGGTGAAAAAAGTGAAATGTAATAAAAAAAATAGAGAGGACAGACTTGAGTCATCTCTGGAAAATGGTGAACACTGTCCCTGAGGAGACAAAGGTGAAAGAAAAAGGGGATTCAAGAAAACTGTAGCTTTTTTCCAGTACGAAGATAAATAAAAATTATTTCAACAAGGCTTTTATGATGTTTGTTTACTGTGGTTAGCAGAACTAACAGAATTAGAGAATGTATCTTTTCGATTGCTAATAACTGGGACAGGAAGACGGGAGAATGTGCAGATTTGTATTTTAACAATTTAAGAAATGAGTTTGTCTTGATTATTGTAAAACTCAAGATGTGTTTTTGCATGTTAAGGGTTTCTTAGTCATAGAAATGTGAAGATACAAGGATCCTGTAAATCATCTCATGGTCTGGAAGGCGTGCTGGTATCAGGAACTCAGGATGTGTTTTGTTCTTTGGCAGGTTCAGTACCGGAGGATGTTGCTAATGATTGTGGTGCTGGGAATTGGTGGAACCCACCTCTCTGGGTTTCAGATGTCTGTGATCAATTACGCTTCTCCGGTAGGCAAAGCTGGAGGAAAGAAAATCCCATCTCTAACTGTTCCTCGTGGTCCTAGGCCTTAGACTTTTTTGCCTTACAAAAGCTCTCAGGGGTTGCTCTATCAGTTTATTCCCAGCTGTTTCTAGTGCCATGCTGTCCCTGTCAAACTTTGTGTGATTACAAGGAATTGTGCTCCAAAGAACTTCCCACAGAATTTTGTGGAAACAACATATTGAGATACCTCCCTAAAGTTTATGCCATGGAGAAAAAAAAACCAAACCCCAAAACTAGCCAATGGGGTCAGCCTTCAGCTCAACCCTTTTCTCTTTATATCCATTACTGGCCACAGGAACAGCTGCACTTTACTACAGTGAATATAAGGTCCTAATTTTTTGGTGTAGGACAGGTAGGATTCAACACACTAAAGAGTATAATTAATTTTTGAAAGATTCTTGTACACTATTAGGCTGTATGAGAGGAAATATCAATCCTTTTTTGCAAACAAATCTCCTATAGTCACGCTTTTAGTCACAACTATTAATCTAATTTGTTTTTGTTTTTTAAATTGTAAACGCTATGAAGAACATTACGATTAGTGCCTTGGTGGAACGGCAAATCCCTTTTTTCTCCCAGTACATTCAGAAGTTTATCAATGAAACGTGGCTGGAGCGATACGGTTCTGTGCTGCCTCAGGAGACGCTGACGCTGCTGTGGTCCCTGGTCGTGTCCGTGTACTGCATGGGAGGGATGATAGGGTGTCTGTGTAGTGGTTACCTGACTGCAGCATTTGGAAAGTAAGTACATTTCCCAGCGTCTCGCTGCCCAGGGCTGCAACAGAGGCAGCTAGCAAATATTATTCAACTAATAGAAGGGATACCAGAATTTCACTGCCCCCTGCTGCCACAGAATTTACCCAGCACGTAAAACTACACCTGGGTGCATCGGAGAGACGAGAACATGCAGATATTTCTGATTGCCCTGCCACAGCTTTTGTTGACATACAATTCCCATATTTTTCCTGACATTTTACCCTGCAGGAGTTTCCTTCAGGCTCATGTTTGTTCATACAGCGAGTAAGAGGAATTTAGCTTCTCCCTTTCCACTCCTCTGCAAAGACATCATGGCTTTTCATAACCAGATTTGGTTGTCCTATAAGCAGTGGGTTTAAACGTGGCCATGGCTCCAGTCTGTAAATCCAGAGGAGAAGACTCTGGCCTTAGTCACAGAAGAAGAAGAAGAAGAAGCAAGGCATGGGTCATAGCCACGTGTTGTTCGCTGTTGCAGGAAGAAAAGCCTCCTGCTCAACGATGTGGTGCTGATTGCAGCCACGCTGCTCACTGGCTTCAGCAGGAGAGCCAAGGCGTTTGAGATGATCCTGGCCGGGCGCTTCCTCGAGGGCGTCGCAGCTGGTAGGAGTCCCCCCCCCAGTCCATGTTCGTGTGACCTCTTTGGGGTGATAGAGAAATCTTCCTGCTGGGAGTACTCGGGAATGCGCTGTAGCCCAGGGGAGCAAGGAGCAGACTGGGGCCAGGTAAGAGGAGCTGACCTTTGCCTTCAAGAGGTCTCGTAGAGACTCTGATGGAGTAGCTGAACATCTCACTTAAAGTAAAGATACCTGTTCAGCCCTTTATTGCAGAGGATATATGGGAAAGGGTCCAGAAGAGAGAGGAGAGAGCTGAAAAGGAACTGAAAAGGGGCTCTCTCTTTCTTTCCACAGCTTTAGCACTCTTCTGTCTTCTCCCTTTAGGAATACATATGAATGCCCATGTTCAGTATGCTGGAGAGATCTCACCTAAGAAGCTACGTGGATTTATAAATGTGACCTCCACGGTGTTTCTTGCACTAGGAAAAACTGTAGCAAGAATTCTTGGATTAAGGTGCTTGTGCTAGTCCTTCTCAGCCTGGTTTTATATTTATTTTTCTTCTATATTGCAGGGAAGTGGTGTGCTCCCAGTCCTAGAAACAGGCATACACCAAGGGTGGGGTTTTATTTTGCTTAACTACAAGAGTCAAAAAGGAGGCATCTGCCCCATACAAGTCCCTGGGGTTTCCATGTCATTCCCTGGGGAGAGAAATGCCTTTCTCATGGGAACAGATGACTCTGTTTCTGGAGGTGCAGTCTCTCTGCTGAAGTTAATAAGAAAAGATTGCATGTAAATACTCAGTAAATTTATGGGATCTGCAAGTTTTGCTAATTTCTTGATAACCTCATGCAGAGTTGCAGTATTGGTTGAGAGAGGTGTTGTTGAACTATCTTGACCTTCAGAAAGTAAAAGTTAAAAAACTGACAGTCTTGCAGAAGAAATAAAATATTAGTCTATTTTCCTGCTGCTAACCTAAACATCACCTATTTCAATTGAACTTTTCAATGATTGCATGTATTTTGTGTCTTTTGAGCTAGTCTAGAATTTAGAAAATACCAATTTAGTTATAAACCACTATTTTACTGGACTATAAATAGATTCTAACATGCTTTCATAGAGATCTTTTAGGAACTGAAGACATGTGGAATGTGCTATTATCCTTCTCTGGGTTGGTGGCATTGATTCAACTGATCTTTTTGCCATTCTTTCCTGAGTCCCCGCCCTATCTCTTGCTGCAAAAAGAAGACAAAGCTGGTTGCTTGAAAGGTAAAATTAAAGTTTAGATCCTTAGTTTGTTAAAACGTAACTCTTGGGAAAGTGAAGCTAACAGCAGGAATTGGCTTTTTTATTAGCCACCTACAGATTTCTTGATAATTTCATGATTAAAGTTCTCCAGACCAAGCAGAGACATCAGAGACATTTAAGATGTACTCCTAACTGCTACAGCATTTTCCAGGGAAGTTTCACCATGTTCCAGTAAGTGATGTTGCTTCCAGTCCTTTGCTCAGTAACTGATGAATCAAAGCACGGACTCAGTTGCAAATGTTTAGCATCATTAAGAGTTGAAAACCACAGAATTATGAGTGGATCAAATGATGGAGGAGTACACTTCATTCTGTCTCTTCTGTAGCCATGAAGCAACTCTGGGGAGAAGGGAATTATCACACAGAATTCGATGACTTGATGAAGGAAAAGGCTACGACAAAAGGCACCAAAATCATGAATGTCCTGGAGGTGCTGAGAGAACGGTCCGTGTACCCACAGCTGTGCACCATGCTCCTCCTCTTGCTGAGCCTGCAGCTCTGTGGCCTGAGTGCAGTTGAGTATGCCCTATTTCCATAGCTTGGATCTGCTATTAAGTCTCCAACTTTCTCCCTTTCCTCTGGGTCTGCACTGTTCTCCTCACACACTGCCTGACACCGTGGTGCCATGCTCAGTGTTGTTCACACCTTTAAGGGAACGCCTCGGGTGGGAATACAAGAGCTCCAGCTCAGCCTAAATTCCTGCAAGGGCACCAATGCCTTCATTGCTCTGGTGGTGCAGCCAAGGAATCTGTAGAGGAAAGGAAAGTGCCCTAACGCTCACAGGCACCCAGCACCACTTTCTTTGACTTGTGCAGTAGCAGATGGCCAGCTATTGCCACCCACTTTCATTTCATCTGAGAAAGGACATTTATCCATGGAATAGCATCCTTTCAGCTGCTTCCATGCAAAGCTGGCTGAGCCCAGTGCAGCCCAAGCTGGCAGCCATTCCCTTTCATGTTAGCACTTTGCTGGGGGTCTCTCTCCAAAAGCCTGTGCTGGAGGTGGTTCATTCCAGCTGCCAGCAATGGAATTCCCTCCGCACTCTGCTGGCAGGGAAATGGTGCCCATTCCCTCAGGGACTCTGCAGATGAGCAGCCTCTGTTCAGCAACTGGAAAAGGGCAACGGAATCAACAATGTATGGTGGGCTAAGACTGAGATTTGTTTTTCTTGTCTTGTCTCTTTCCTTTTCCTTTTTGCTAAAATGACACATTTTCCCCATGTCTTACAGGGAATATGCTCCTTTCAACTATTTTTTCCCCCCTAACAAATCTGTTTCCGTGATTGCCATTAACCTTTTGATTTCTCACACCTGGAGCAGTTATAGTTACCTCTACTATGGCCCAATAATGTATTGCTGGTTTTGCAGTGATGACAAATCTAGTTCTAAGCGATGCGGGATAAAAACAATCACATCTATTAACTGCTTTATTTTTCTTATTTCCCAGATCACCTTCTACACCTCAGAAATTTTTTCGACAGCCAACCTGCAGGAAAGCATAATCCCATATGTGTCTCTAGGAGTTTCAATGTCTGAACTCGTCTCTATCATATTCTGTGTAAGTCAAAGCTTTCTGGGCTTTTAAGAATTAAAGAATTCTTCCTTGAATAAAGTGAATCTTCTCCTTATGAACCAAAGAATTTTTCTGTGCTGCTGCATAAATCTGTACAGCGGTTGTTACACATCCACTGCAAATTTTGTCCCAACTTTCTTATGTTTTCTCCCACCTTCATTCATCTTAATTTCTTATAAGAATCCATTATAAAGTGTCATTCCAACACAAATATGTGTACTCATTTCCATATATTTGTGTATATCTATACATTCAAATGGAATTGTAACATGCTTCCATTGATTTCACTGATTTCATCCATTACAGCGTTTAAGAAGTAGCTGCAATGCTGGGCAGTGATGGCAATTCATGGTATTAGAGAGTGAAGAAGGAATTCAGTAAAATAACAAATAGGTACCGATAGGATTTGTGTTCTCTGAAGTAAAAAGAACTCAAGGAGAATGCTTGGATTGTTGGATGGCTCATGGTTGGGTTTTGCCATGCTTCCAGTGACAGGCAGTTTTTTTGTTCCTCAGAGCTCCATCATCGATCGGTTTGGACGCCGAACGCTCCTGTCTGGTGGTTACTTGCTGATGGCACTGATCCTGGTGTTGCTGGAAATCAGCCTTCTGCTGAGTGTAAGAAAAAGTCTCTCCGGAGTGGAGCTGCATCAGAATTCTCTGTGCAGGACAGCAGATAGTCAGCCTTAGCTTGCATGTCAAACCAGCAGGTCAGAACGTCTTCTAAATACAAGCTCACCTCTCTGGACGTGGCACCAGGAGCTGTTTCTTCCACTGTGTTCAGTAAAGAAAGAGAATCAGATCTAGAGAGCATCCATTACACAGCTCAGCTTCATGGGCTTGCTCCCAGATATTGCTGCTCCTGTGCTTGGATCAGCTGTGTTACAGCTATAGAATTAATTTTCATTCTCTTCCCCCCTTGGCCTTTGTCTAGGATCAGTTCCTCTGGTTGCGTTACTGCAGTGTGGTTCTCATCTTTTTGTTCATCATTGCTTATGGAGTAGGACCAGGTGAGTACCACAATAAAAGCAACGGGAAAGCTTGGACCACAGGGATAAGCACAGGCCACGAATGTATAGAAGTAGAACTAGAATGTGTGAATATATCTTTGAAAATCAACAGCTTCGTTGAGACTGAGATTGAGGGAATCTCAATTTTTGACAAATTAATTACCCAAGAAATAATTTCTTTAACAAATTATATTAAATAATTCACACCCAGATGAACCAGGATCCTGTTTTCTCTCACTGGATTACAGGCTCAGACCAAATAAATCCTTGTTAATCAATTCATGAAGACTTGTTTTGCATAGTGTGAGTACTGTCCAGTGCATACAGGTTCAGATGGCTGAGGGTGGAGGTAGGCTTCTCTAAAACACAGTTTTCTCAACTTACCTGTAAAATCCTACTCTGTGAGAGACTGACACCTGACAGCAGGCAGAATCTGTCTCAGCACTGCTCTGTCCTTGCTCGTCCTCTCTTAATATCACCCTTAATGGCCTACATCAGCAACACCAGTCCCAATCTCACAGCTCTCTGGCAGAACCTCGCTCACCTAAGACCAGGATTTACTCTGGAAGTCCTCTGATTAAACACTACCAGTAGTTATTAAGTCTCCAAATTCAAATGTCAGCCTCCAGTATTTGTAAGGGTTGTACCTGACAACCATGAATGGCTCGAAAACATCACAGAATACCCACAGCGGTGGAACTGAGGTATCTTCTATAGGAAATGATCAATTACAACAATGCTTCTAGCACTTCTTTATGGTTTTTTTCTCAGCTGGAGTTGTTGTGGCTGTCATGAATGAAATCTTCACTCTTTCAACAAGAGCCTCCGCTTTTGTAATTGGTGGAATCGTCATTTGGCTTGGCCTCACCTTCACTGGAATGATTTTCCCCTTTGCTGTAGTATGTAAATTGATTCCAATCTTCTCTTTTACTCTGTCAATTTAATCTGGTTTTCTAGGCTGATGTGGACAGGGAATAGGATGAAATGACTTGTAGATGATCGAAACTGTGAACCGTTTATTGCTATGGCATATGGAGGCCATTTATATAAAACACTTTCCAATACTTCAGAAACCACCTGCTGCCTCAAGAACAGATTGAAAAAAAAAAAAAAATTGTTTCTGTAAAATGAGCCTATTCCTTATTTCACAGGAACAAATCAACAAGGTTCAAGAATCTATAGGGGCGAGTGTTGCCGAGGAAATCACTCATCTTGTTCTACTCTTTTATCTCCAGATGCTTCTTGGTCCTTTTTGCTTCCTCATCTTTATTGCTGTCCTGGTCATTTCAGCGGTTCTTGTCTACCTGTTCCTCCCAGAAACGAAGGGGAAGTCAACCTCTGAAATCACAGAACAATTCAAAACCTGCAAGTTTAAGAGGAAACGTCGTCAGGCTGTGGAGATGTATGCTGCTGAAGAAAAGACATTTTGCACCAAGCTCTGATAAGCCACCATAAGCAATTTCCACTCTTCAGGCATAACACATCAATTGTATTTCAAGTTTTTCTTCATTGCTGTCATTTTAAAGCAGCAAGATATTTGTCTGTGTTTCTTACTTTATAAGAAAGTTCTGCTCAGGATTAAGAGCAGGATGAAGCTAAGATTAAACACAGTTCTTGCAAATAATTGTCATGTCATTTCTTTATGCTAGCACGCTGAAAAGGACTTAGTATTGATTGTGAACGCTGCACATGAACAAACACCAGGTAGAATACAAATATCAGGTAGAATAACATCTTCTATTTCCTTGAGCTGACATCAAGTAGCTGTATGTCCTGATTGTCTCCATGACTGTCAGGGATCAGCCCTGATCCCCAGGGTTGGTACAGAAGAGCTCTCACTTGCATCCTCTGGAGCAAACTGACTGCACTCTCCATCTCCATCCATGATCCAGCAGATCATTGCAACAAAATCAGGGGGAAGCTCTTGTCATATATTCTGGTGCCTCATGGATGGCACAAGGGTTAACAGATACACACACAGTGCTGAGAGCTGGGAGAAAAGAGCCCCGGAGAGAGACAGAGAGTAAGATTCTGAGAGAGTACTGAGAGAGCAGACAGCTTGAAAATTCAGCCCACTTTATAAAAAAGTGAGTGCTCAAAAAAAAGGAGAAGTTGTGATGGCCAGTATGTGCTGGCTGTGTGCTGCTCTAGGAGACACTGCACTTTGCTGCTGCACACCAGCGCAAACCCTACCCTTCACTCCACAGCACCCCTGCACTGTCCTGCTGCCCCCTGCAGCATCTGATCACTTCCCTCCACAAACTTTTATTTTTCCTGTTTCTGCCGTGATTACAAATGGTATTTCATTTCTTTAGCAGGACCATAAGCCCTTTCTTTCTGCAGCTTAACCATTCTTATTTATTATCATTGTGCTGACGTTTGAATTGAGTTTTAGGTTGTTTAGGGAGTTTTCTATTTAAAAATTTCAAATGCAATACTCCCTGCTTCTAAAGGAATAACCACGGAAGAAGCTCCAGCGTGTGTTACAGCAATTGAAACCTGATTTAGATTTTAGATTCCCTCCCTTTATCACTCCCTGTATCAAAACAGGGAGCACTCGTGAAACTGAATGTTCCCATTCAGATGGCCCTCTCCTGTTGAGGGACTGAAACATTTAATCCACCCGTTTTAAGCACTGTCCAATTGCTACAAAAAACATAAATCAACAGAAATCATACAAAGTAAACATTAACCTCAGCCTCAGAGTAGGAAGGTTACTTAAGCTGAAGGTGCAGACGAGGCATGGGAGAAAACACTTCAGTCTGACAGAGTTCTGTCTGCCTGGGACCAGCCGCAATTTGGTAGAAGATGGACAAGCTCCTTCCAGAAGTGGTGAGTGCTAGCATTAACTTTCAGAAGAACTGAGAGGTTGCCTGTTGCAATTACCATTCCTAAAGATAATGCATTACATATTTACCTAACTTTTTTTCAAAATAATAGGGTAGGCAGGGAATAATCCTTTTAAATGAGAGCTAACATGTCTGTGTCAAAATACACCGACTTAACGTTCTGGCCAAAATAATAATGGAAACTTTGAAGGAAGTTCCAGCTGGTTAGATAAACTAGTTTTTAAAAATTAGAAATTAAATTCCTATACTACTTAGATGGTATTTCTGTACCATTTTTAGCTGCTTCTTTCCACATCAAAGCTACTCTCCTAGCGTGTAGCCTGATAATGTTATGGAATGGTACATTTGAAAACAAAAAAAAGGTTTTGTGGATGGTTTAGTTAGTTAATGTGAAGAAGAGAAGCAAAGCTGAAAAAAATCCAGACCCTTTATCTGGCTGATCTTTTTTTTGCATTTATGCTTTGCACATTCTGCTGAGATGATTTAAGCATCATCAAACAAGCCAATATCCTAGAAATGCAGGGACTACAATCTCACAGTTTCTTCTGTGGTGAGCTGGTACTGTTCCTTGCATGTTCAGTACCAGAGGTCGGTTCTAATGTTCTTTGTGTTGGGAACGGTGGATCCCTCACAAGTCCCTTTCAAACCTCTATGAGCAAATCCTCCTCCATGCTAAGAAAAGCAGATACAGCATCTTCAGGAGTCATTGATGGTGCAGGCAAAATGTAAAGAATGCTTCCCAAATCAAATTGCAATTTTTTTTCTTATTGACTTTTCATTCCCAGCTCTTTCCACCCACTCCTCTTTGCAGAAGAAAAGGATAAGAGCTCGCCTGTGCTGCCTCGGAGCGGGCATGCTGGGGTAACAACCTCATCAGTGTTTCCACTCAAGAGATGATGCTACCATCCCTCTCCCCTGAGCCCTCCCTGACAGTGCAGCTGGCAGCTCCCCTAGCAGTGTTACAAAGGATTCCTGATGCCCCTGTCTCCTGTGTGACAGTAAGAACGGCATGAGGCCAAGCCCATTGCAAATGTCACATTTCTCTTCTTCCCTGCTGTTCTTTCCAGGCCCGCACAGGTTTCACAGTGAAATGGAATTTCAGGTGGCAGTACCTCTGGACTGTGCTGAGCAGGCATTAAAGCATTAAAGGAGTTGCTAACTCAACAGACAGATGGAAGAATACCCACAGGATCAGTGCTCACTATTGGCGCTGTACCAGATCTATGGTCCTGCTCTGGTAACTTCCACTTTCACGTCTCAGTTCCTCCTCCCCGGTTTCCCTCTCTTGGCTGCTCCTTTTGCAGGAGCTGCTCTCAGCAGAAGCCCGGCTGGAGCTGTGCAGAGGGTGTTTGTGCCTGGCCCACAGCACCGTGGCTGGGTTAAAAGCAGGCGCCCGCATTCCTCTGTCCCTCCCTCCCGAGGCGCAGCCGTGCGGGCTCTGCTGTAGCTCCGGTGTCTCCTGCAAGGAGCCAGGTGCTTTTGTGGGCACCTCCTCTGCTTCATGGCTCAATAAACCTTTGCACCTCAAGCATTCCTCCTCCAAACCGTGCCGATCCCAGGTGCCAGGCCTCAGGAGGCCTGTTCTCCCGAATGCTCGTCCTGCTGCAGCTCCTGCAGTTACTGATAAACCACAGAGTCAGTGATTAACCTGCCCATATCAATGCTTGTGAGCTGCTTCAATCCTATCCCGAGGCCTTTCTCTCATACTTCTGCAAGTGACATCTCAAATTATTTTGACTACTCACCCCATCTATGTTGCCTTCAGGAAAGAAGAAAATTGTCACTATTTTATTTCTATTGCTGTTTCACACCTAAAGACTGGAGTGTATCATGTCAGAGTAACCAAACAAACTGGATTTCATGAAGTTAAACTTTGCCTTCATTGTCATCATTTTGAAATCATGTTTAAAATACCGTAAAGCAGGAATAAAAAAATAAAACAAAATTGTTTCTCTCTGATTGATTTCCAGGAAAACATAATCTCTTTCTGCTTCTTTATCTTTGCTGAGATCCTCATCAGCTCAACATCTTCTCACCTTCCTCTTCCTTCCAGAGACAAAGGAAAACTTTGTTATGAAAATAACGGAAGAATTTGGCATGTTAGATTTTAGGAAGAGACCTCATTCCTTTACAGGAACACCTCTCTTGAGGAATTACCACCTATACCAACTGGTCGGCAGAAAGATCATATATTAAGGTCATAAAAGACCTTGATGCTTGCAGACTGCAAAACAAAGGCAAATTATTGTTTTCTGTTATGGGAAAAGATACCCATCTCTTTTCAGACACAAGCAGAGTCTTCATAAATGAGAGTCACTCTCATATTACCTTGAAAATTTGAGAACAGGCAGCAATCAACAAGTCATATAAATCAACATAAAATATATGCTATGTTGAAAGTGTTTTCTGCCTAAGCATCTGTAGTTCCAATCCCCATGATTTTGTTATTCAGAATTTAATTCTGAATAAATCTTTAAATCTGAGTTTTGGATTGTAATGAACCCAAATCAAATCTAAAAGAAACCACTGAGCTGCTCTCAGTGCAGAATCAAGCTGCAGATGGATTCAGCCATCCACAATGAGCAGTCTAGTGTGGCTCAGCTGGCTTAGAACCAAGCCTGATTTTTAGCCCTTTAGACAAAACTAACCCATGAAGGTGGGGTTCACATATTTGTCCATCTCACAGTGAGCATTTCTTATGGCTCTATAAAATAAAATAATTGCAAGATCTCCTTAACTCAGTAATATTTCCCTAAAGATGAAACTGTGCACAACTTCCAGTGTAGCAGCTTTTTTCAAGAATATAGGTGATATTTGCAATAGAAATAGTCTATTTTATTGACTTGACAAAACCCAAGAATAAGCTTCTATAATGAAATTCTCCTAAAATTGCTAATAAGGTGAAATAGTACCATGGCTCTGAATCACCAGAAATCCCTCAAAACGGAAGAGAAATTTCACTGTGAGCTGGTGGGATTTGTTGCTATTTGAGGTCCTCAGTAATTATTTTCAAGGGGTGAAACCTTATGACATAGCCTCCCTGCACCTGGCTACAATTTGAGAAAAAATACACAATGCAAATGAAACATTAACATTTTGAAACAAGTGCCAAGAGATATGCAAGCAGTTACAATGTTGGTGTTCAAGAGAAAATGCAAAAAAATGCCAAATCATTCTATACACTACTACCAGCCAGGATAAACAGCATTTGCTATGCAATTACACAGACAATAGCTGGAATTACACAAGTAACCAAGGTTTTAATATTAACATGCTTTTTTTTTTTTTTTTTTCCTCTCGTTTATTGAGATTCAGAGGATTTACAGTGAACCTCCCTGTAAATAATTGCATTCTGTGTTTTATAAACTGAAAGTTCAAGTCCTGAGGGTGAGCTTGAGCATTTGCTGAGGGCCTGGGTATAACCCCGTTGCCCCATGTGCCCCCTCCAGGACAGTCCCCAGCAGGGGCAGGATGAGCAAAGGCTTTGAAGGCCAGAAGAGCATCAGCCACACCTGGGAGCCCCAGGCAAGCCAAGCTCCTTTTCCAAGTTCTGGCTCCAGTGGAGTGTTTTTAAGTGTAGCTCCAGCTGCTCAGAGCTGCAGTTTGAGCTTTACCTCACCAGAAAGGAGCCTCTGGGAATCAAGGGTGATTTTTCAATGCCTGCAGCACTGATTTTGGAGCCATTCAGTCAAAGCTGAAACCTGAGGGAGTAAGATCCTGGTGGTCCTATCCCAATTCATTAGGGCATATTTACCTTCCCTGACAACTTGCACCAGTCTTAGTCTCTCACTGCTTTTTCACCACACCTGGTCAACAAACATTCCCACAAACACCAGACAACAGATACCCTTCCTCAGCGCAGTCCAACTGATTTGTAAGGCCAGGACAGCAAAATTAGGCTCTGAAATTTGCCCGTTTTCCTTCTAATTATGATACTTACTTTATCAAAGGATCTGAAACAGAACACACATACTTTACTTATTAATAAATAGCAGTAGCTAAACCTTACCCCAGCTGCTCTTTGCTTTCTGCAGATTATGGCAGATATACACACTAGTCTATATCACAGAAGTAAAGCATTTTACTGTTCCTGACAAACTCTTTGGATTGTTTTGCCTGAACACTTCTCATTTCCCTTCCCAAAGCCCTCACTGGTCGCTAGATGCAAATTTTCTCTGCTTTGAAACTTTCCCCCTGGAGACTGGACTAGATGTAATTATTTCCTGAAATATTTAATCTGGCAGTGTTAACTTTGGCCGGTTGAAGTAAATATAAGTGAGTGAAGATGAAATAGTAAAAATTTAACTCTGATCCCTGAAGCCAAATGCCCAGCGCTGTAGCAGCAGGCAGGAGGCAGAGACACAAGCCTGGGATGACAAAGACACATCACCCGTGGGACAACCAGCCCTCAGCCAGAGATGAGCGGTTTCCTATCAACCCTGGTAAGTACTTGGTGGGGTATTTACAGCCGTGATATTTTTGTGTGCTACTGGGGCTTCAAAGAAAACAAAATCGGTGTCTTGGGAAGAGCAAGGCTTCTGTTCACTACAAGCATCTTGGAAATGGTTCTGCCCATTATTTTGAGGTATCACAGCATTTCATATGCTCTGCCATCCATCTTTACTGTGTTTTTATCAATATGATAATGTGTCTTAAATGTTTTCATGGACTGGAAAATGTTTGCTTATCTAGAAACATAATTTGCTTTGGTTATCTGGTAAAAATAAGTGCTTTGTTAAATACATCTAATTCTTTAGTGCAAGACATGGCAGACAGAGGTTTTGAGAGGCAGGGACCAGGACTGGATGCTAGCAGTGGTGCCTTGACAAGGATGTTTGTGGAAGCTGCACTTCCCTGAGTTGGATGTAGGGCAATCACAGGAAGATGTACATCTCGTGCCAGGGCAAGCAGGGGGAGAATCCCTACCTGAAAATCCCCTGAACAAATGAGATGTTTCTGGAGAATGAGAGACAGATTGCGAGAGCAGCCTGATGTGGCTACAACCGTAAGAAGATTTTGTTCTGCTTCTGCAGGTACAGTACCAGGGGCTCCTTCGAATGATCATTGTCCTGGGGATTGGTGGCACGTTCCAAATTGGCTTTCAAATTTCTACCATCACCTACATGTCTCAGGTAGGCAAACGTGCACAAGGCACACTGCTTAGTGAGAGCACTGAGTCTCCACTGCTGCCTGAGGCTGCTCCTCTGGCGTTCAGAAAGGGTTTAATCAGTAATGAGTATTCTCTCATTCCCCATTTGCTATGCTATGCTATCGTGAAGAGCAGAGCACGTCAAAGTGTTGCAAACAGAAGAAAAGGGAGACCTGCAAGTAGTAGAACTGTTCCTCAGAAGACACACACTAACTAGGGTGGCATCTGTCTCCCCATAAATCTTATAGCACATGTGCCCTCTTCAGTGGTTTCAGTTGGTATTTTTATGGTTATCCACCCTCAGAGAAAAGGAGAACAAGGGAGCGAGCCATGCTCTAGGAAAATGTCTGCTTCTCTCCACTGATCGCAGATAAAACTTCCATTAAGGACACTGAAGTCTAGAGGGAAGACATCATTATTTTGTAGACATCACCTTAGAGGAAAAGCATTATTTTCTGGCTTCAGAGCACTAAGTTCTGAGTGAGAAAGTATTTAGGAATGAGCACGGAACAGGCTCTGCATAATGTGGCATTCTTGGCAGGTATGTGAGAGAAAATCCATAACTCTTTGCAGAATTTTGTAGTACTGTTAACACTATTCTTTAGGATCAGTCCATGCCTCGCTTCCTCAGAATTCAAGGACTAAACCCCCAAAGATGGAACATTTAAAGGCAGAATGAGCAGAGCCCACTCTATCATACTATGTCTGTTAGCTATGACACACTTTCAAAGCCTATGTGAAATAGTAACTTCAGCTGAAGCAACAAAATTATTCTGAAAATGTACTGCAACAGCTGCACTGCTGTGGCAGGTATTGCTAATGAAGGTTTTCTTCTGTCTCAGCACGTTAAGGCTTTCATCAATGAAACTTGGCTGGAGCGCTATGGCTATCCCATCCAGCAGGACAACCTCTTGTTCCTGTGGTCAATCACCGTGTCCATCTTTGGTATAGGAGGTCTCCTGGGTTCTTCAGGAAGCAGATACCTCACTGTCAAATTTGGCAAGTACGTATCTTTCAGGACAATTTGTCAATTGGATCTTAGCTTAAGGAAATGATAGCTGAGGTTGTAAACGGGACAGATTTTAGACCAACTCACGGCTGTAGCACAGCCAGCTTCGCTGTGGTGTCAGCTGAATTCCTGCCCGTCCTGGCACGGGCTGTGCTGCCAGCCAGGCTCCTCGGGCTGGCTCCATCTCAGCAACGAGCAAAGGCAGCACCTGCCTGAAGTCTGAACGGGTTCTTGGAAGTGCTACTCAAAAAATACAGAAGCCTTGAGATCTCTGTTGGTGCTGCAATAATGTGTTTCACGGTGGATGGTCAAGGGCAGAAAATCTTTCCGAGTTTTCTCTGCTGCACCACCCAGAAGCGTTCCCAAACTCCCAGGTGCAGCACACCATGAGTCCAAAGCACCCAGTGCTTATTTTGTCCTGGACCACATATGTGTCATTTCAAAAAACTATCAAGACAACTTCAGCCAAGATTTCATGCATGGCATTAAGTGCCATTTCCCCTCTGAGTCACAAAAAATCCTTTTCATTTTCTTCCACCTACAGAAAGAAATGTCTCTTGTGCAACAATGTGCTCATGATAGTGGCAGCATCTATCTTGGGCCTGAGTAAAATATCCCAGTCCTTTGAGATGATTCTAATTGGACGCTTCATGTGTGGAGTCAGTGCAGGTAAGTGACTTCTCCCACAGGTCAGCGGAATCTCACAACATTTTACACCTTTATTCAAAATAAATAATAAGCCTCCACCAAGAAAACAAAATGTTGAAGTCTGTGATCTTTTGTAAGAATATTTTCTATAATGCTCTGCAATAAGGAGCATAATTATTATTAATTTCACTGATACCAAATGAAATTCAGCTTCACCAAATGTATGAATATTCAGAGATGTCAGAAATATTTTGATACCACACGAAACAATGGATTTTCTGAAGGAAAAATATGTATAATATTTTCTTAAATTAAGCTGGCAGTACTGAAAATGATACCATTTAAAGCTAGTCTTTTCATAAGGAGGAGTATTCTAAGTAAGTTTTCGGGGTTAGCACAAAGGTCTGGGCTTAGTAAAGCAAAATCACTTCTGGCAAGTAGGCTACAGGCAGTAAAAACATTCTGTGCTGCTATTAGTGCTTTTTTGTATTTTTTCCCTGCAAGAAACTTGCCTTTCTATTGTTTGCATATTCACAGTGATGCCTCTTTTAACTTATTAAAGAGTTAACTTAGAAGTTAATGCAAATTTTTCAAATAACCAGATTTTGTACATGGTTTCTCTGACATACAGATGTGTTGAAGAGCTGGTTGCAATTTGAGAACAGCTTACCCACAGGGGCCTTGCCCTGGTCTAGAATCTGTACCATGCCTCATTCAAAAATCTGATTTTTGTAAGAGACTGCAATCAAAAGACATTGCTTTGCCATCACATACAGCCAAGAGAAGAATGTGTTGCATTTGAAACAGATAAAAGAGGCAGTGAGCACCATATCAGGAAAAAGGCTTCTGTTCCCAAACCAGTATTTAGCAGGTCTGAGTTAATAAATATAACCTGAAACATCAACTCTGCCTGAAATCATAAAAACTATTGCTGGATAGCAGAAAAGAAATACTCATGTCTGCACCTAAATCACATACAAATCAAAATTGACTCTAGCACTATCTGTGATAATGTACCATGAGTCTACTATACAGCTCTTCAATGGCATTATGTCAGAAAAGGTTGAGATGATGTGGGTTAGCTACAAGCATATTCAGTACTGCTAAAAAGGGTTTTGTTATGCAGCACTTGCATGCCCTGTGTCCTTTAAAACACGCTGAGGCTCTCAGGTGATCTTGTGATGAGGCTGCACCTACACTTGAAAGGGAAAACTGTACATTTTTTAAGATCAGGAAACTGCAATGAGGGCAAATACTTGCGTAGAAAGTTTTAAAATTTAGTACTGAAAGTCTCGTATGTGAGTTATGTGCCAGAGACAGCTGTATTCTGTTATACTTCATTATTTCCATACAGTTTTCTTCCCAATGGTTATGTCTTCTTTCTTCTCTCCCATAATTCTCTCTTCACCTCAAGGTCTTTGTGTTCCTCTACATCACCAATACGTTGGAGAAATTTCCCCTAGGAAGTTGCGTGGATTTGCAAACTCTACTTCCTCTTTCTTTTGGTCCTTGGGAAAAGCCATAGGGCAGATTTCAGGACAAAGGTATAATGCAATTGATTACCCACACAATTCATTTCTGGATCCCTTCCACCTTTTGCTTCTTCCTCAGCTTCTCCATCC
Organism: Regulus satrapa; assembly: GCA_013396955.1. Taxonomy (NCBI): domain Eukaryota; kingdom Metazoa; phylum Chordata; class Aves; order Passeriformes; family Regulidae; genus Regulus; species Regulus satrapa. Next base: position 49,010 of record VWZN01011480.1, on the reverse strand, counting down.
CTCCTTTCTCTCCTCGAAGCCGACGCAATGAATTTTTCTCCCTGCCAGGGAGCTGCTGGGCAGCCGGTCCCTGTGGCCCGTGCTGATGGCCTCCTGTGGACTCCCAGCACTGGTCCAGCTGGTCGCACTCCCCTTCTTCCCAGAGTCCCCCCCGTATCTCCTCATGCATAAAGGAGACCAGGAAGGCTGCAAGAAAGGTAACTGAGGGCTTCAGGTTCCTGTTCCTCACTTGACTTTGAATCATTTTGTGATGCTTGCTTTCCCCATATATGGAAAGAAATACATAGGACAAAGTTGCTTCCTGCTCCTTTCCCACATGGCTCTGTGAATTCCTATGGAGTCCATTGTCATTGTAGTCCCCACATAGAACACAAAACTTCTTCCCTCTCCAGCTCTGTATTACAAAACCTGTCGCGTTTGTCTGACACCACCTGCACTGTCAGTCTGACGATGAATGCTAAATGAAAAATAGCTGTTTGCACTGCAGGGCTCCACTGGGCACCCCTTAGCTCTGGTTATTGGCTGTGTAGCCTGCTCACACCCTGTGAGGAGGAGGAAGGCAGAGAAGTGTCCCCACGGGCAGGGAGGGAGCCCTCGTACACAGCACTGCTCTGTCACAGCAGGTGCCACTGTGCAGGAGGGGATCAGGGCTCTGCCTCTCAGCACAGCCCAGCCCAGCCCACACACGCTGGGCTGCCAGACGCCCGTATCACCTATCAGAAAACTCCTTAGGGAATGAACAGAGACGAATTAACATGGCAGGTCTCGCTCTCCTTCTTCACAGCCATAAGGCAGCTTTGGGGTGAAGGCCAACACCAAGCAGAGATTGATGACATCATGAAAGAGAAGGCAACAATGAAAAACACCAAGATCTTGAGTGTCCTGGAACTAGTGAAAGAACCAGCTTTCCGTTGGCAGCTGTACATGATAGTTATTCTGACCGCCACAATTCAGCTATGTGGCATCAATGCAGTTGAGTGCGTTCCCCCTTGAAGTCCCAAGATATCACAGCTCACAGGAGCTCCCTCCGTTTTTCTCAGGCTTCTCAGACCAAACCTTGCTGTCTGCCAGCCCTTCTACAGGACAGCAGCAGCCACAAAGCTTGGCTGGGCTCTCTGTGTGCCATCCCTCTGGCCAGCTCTGGTCCCTGCTGGAGTTCCTGCCTCTGTCCTTAGGCTCACTGAACCTTTGGGAGCCACTGCAGAGCTCCAGAGCTCGCTCTTATGAGTGAGCCCACTCTCTGCTGGCAAAATTTGTAGTTTTATGGGACTGCTCACTGCAACTGCTGCTGTTTGTCCCCTGGCTCTTAGCCCCCTGAGGTGTTGGGATGGCAGTCTGCTCACTCTACCCTTAAAGCTAACAACAAGCATGCTCCCTGTCCTGCAGCTTCTGCAGCTCTGCTCTTCCTCACACAGTGCTTTCCTGGGATCCTTCTGAAGTCACAGCTTTGCAGTTGCCTGTATGACCCTCCCACCTCTAACACCACAATGCAGCAGCATCTGTAAAGGAAATAAACAGCTGGATCTAACACAGCTTCAACTGGAATCTTTATCACCTCAGCGTATCTCCAAACACTAGCAAAGATACTTGAAAAGATCTCTGGTTTGCTCCCTCGTGACTCCGTAACTTGCACTCTGCTTTCTTGGGAATATCCTACAATGATGTGTTTGGATGGGTTCTGAAAACTTGATACACCTGGCTGTTTCTGAAAGCACTTAATTCAGGACTCTGCAAACCTAATTATATAGTGTTTTATATTATTTTTGTCTGCTGATAAAGTGTATACTACCAAAAAGAGTAATTCCAGCTCACTCCAAAGCTGAGCTGCGTGCTCCCTGATTAGCAGCTCATATCTAGGGCAGTGTCACACGAGTTTGGGTAAGAAATCTACTCTTTTATTTTCTTCTCTTACTGTTTGACGGTTTGGGGTTTTTTTCCCAGATTTATCTTTATACGTTTGAAGTGCTCCAGGCAGCTGGCTTTGATGAACAAATGGCCTCCTACATGACCCTGTCTATTGGACTCTCTGAACTCGTGGCTGCTCTAGTCTGTGTAAGTCTCATTGCCAGAGGAGCGGGGCAGGCTCTGCTCTCCAGCCTGACACTGGTGTGATTTCTGTCCTGCAGAGCTCCATCATCGAGCGGCTGGGCAGGAAAACGCTGCTAAGAGGAGGCTACTGGATCATGGCTTCTCTGCTGGCTGCTATCACCTTGACTCTGTCCCTGCAGGTAAGGAAAGGTGCTCACAGCAGATTGCTCTGTCTGTCCTATCTCTCATCTCAAGCTCACTGGCAGGACCATGTTAGTGAGAAGGGAAAGTGAGGCTTAGATCAAGCTTAGCTATATGAAGGATTAAGCTCTCTCTTAGCCAGTAGTGTCTTGTGCTCCTGCCTTCCTTTCAGCATGATCCCACGAGTTTAGCACCTAACACACTGGGAGACTGGTTCCTGACTTCACAGACCACAGGACAGTTCTAGGAAAATGGCCCTTCCTATTCCTGCTGTTTCAACAAGTAACAACAAAACCCCAGACCTTTTGCATCAGTTAATTTGAAATTTAACTTTGCTGCAGATAATTGTGGGAGGCACTCTCAGTTCACAGACTGGAGACCCGTTCACTTCTTGAACAGTGATACCTCTGTGTCGTTACTGTGGCTTTTTCAGAAGCAAATCACTTGCATTAGCAGTACTCATCCAGAGCTGCTCTGTAGATACACTGCAAAACTGAGCTGGAAGCAAGGTGGCAGCAAACTTCTGGTTTTGTTTCATTCGTGAAAGCTTTCAAACACAGGAGAGGGAGAAGAGGAGAGATTTTTTTTTCCCTGAAGCATCAAATCTCATTTCTCCTTGACTAAGATCTAGAAAAACTGCTTTTCAGTACCAGTTATTAAATCTGTAACTTAAAATTTTAAAAATATGTGATTTCTCCCTCTCATATCTCCAAGGATTGGAGAAATCCCTATGAGGTTAAAAAGAAAGGAGAGGGTGCAAAAATACTCTTCAGCCTTGGTTGAATTGAAGCCTGCCCTGCACTGGCAGACCTGTGTCTGCTCTCCTGGCAAAGACCTCAGCTTCATCCACAGAGTAAAAGCACTCACAGCTCACAGTTCCCACACACTGAACATTTGTTTCTTGAGGTGACCGTGTTGGAAAAGCAGGAGCATTCCTCACCTAGGGCTGTTAACAGTTTTCAACCAGAAGTTTGCTAGGAGCTTTTTTGTTGTTGTTTCCCCAGGACTGGTACTTCTGGATGCCATACTGCAGCCTTGCTCTCATTATCCTGTTTTCAGTTGTCTTTGCTGTTGGGCCAGGTAAGTTCTCAATCAAAGGAAATAAAGGAATTGAGTCTTGTGGGGTTAATAATAGGGTTAGGAAAATGCTGCCTTATATTGCATAATATTTAGCATAAGTAAATTCATTTAACATAATCTTAACAGTCCTTTAAACACTGTGGGTCTAATTATTCATTGAACATCAACTTCAATACCATTATGTTTGAGTTTTCCTAACAAGAGGAAAGGAAAACACTGGAAAAATACAGCAAAATAGAGCAAAAGCAGATGAGTAATTTTTTTTTTCTTTTTTATGCTAGGGGGAAAAAAAGAGAAAAAGAAAAGCAAGAGTTCTTTTAAATTCAGTGTTGTATAATGTTACATCTTATCCAACATAACCAGCATTGCAGAAGACCTACTTTGGAGTAATTCTTTTTCCCCTAGCATTTATTGCCTGCTATTCGTTAAATTTTATTTTTAAAATACTAATAATTTTAAAAATATTTGACTTCCCATATGGCAGGGTTGAATTATTTTCCTAACTCAAAACAGTTGAAATCCTGTGACTTCAAAACCTAACTGAAATGCCCAGGAAGTAAATCTGGGAAGATTACTCATTGGTAATTCTAGCAGAATCACACTGGAAATTCATTTCAACAATAATAATTTTCATTCCATCCTACACATCTTCTTTCATGAGAGGATGTCCGGCTTTCTCAAGCTTCAACTACTTCATTCTTGGACGTCCCCAAAAATTTATTAGACCATTTTACCACTTCAATAAACTCATGTCTGGCAGTTTATTAGATGCCACAAACGTTTTCTTTTGTAAAAAGAGCAACGTACTCAATGCCACCGCACAATTCAGGTGCTCATGCCCGTCCATTGCAGCAGCATCTATTGGCCAGTTGTGTAACAGTAACACCCAGTCCAAGTCTCGGAGCCAAACAAGAAACAATTCTTGCTCTTCTTTCCTTTCAGGTGGTGCCACGGTTTCCACCAGGGTTGAAATTTTCAAGCTGTCCTGCAGACCTCCTGCCTTCGTGATCAGCGCCGTTCTCAACTGGCTGGGAGTGTTCGTGATCGGCACCACCTTCCCCTTCATCGTGGTGAGCGCCTCCGCTCGCCCGGGGCCGCCGCGGAGACAGCGCTGGGCAGGCGGCAGCGCTCGGGGCACCGCACTGCTGCACTGCTGCGCTGCTGCACTGCTGCGCTGCTGCACTGCTGCATGCTGCGCTGCTGCACTGCTGCATGCTGCACTGCTGTGCTGCTGCGCTGCTGCACTGCTGCATGCTGCGCTGCTCCGGGCACTACATCGCTGCACTGCTGCACTGCTGCAGCGCTCCGGGCACCACATTGCTGCACTGCTGCACTGCTGCACTGCTCTGGGCGCTACATTGCTGCACTGCTGCAGTGATCCAGGCACTAAACTGCGGCGCTGCTGGACTGCTCCGGGCACCTGTCCTGCTGCACTGTTGCACTGCTGCCACGCTCTGGGCTCCTGCACTGTTGCATTGCTGCACTGCCGCACTGCTGCACTGCTGCAGTGATCCAGGCACTAAACTGCGGCGCTGCTGGACTGCTCCGGGCACCTGTCCTGCTGCACTGTTGCACTGCTGCCACGCTCTGGGCTCCTGCACTGTTGCATTGCTGCACTGCCGCACTGCTGCACTGCTCCGGGCACCTGTCCTGCTGCACTATTGCACTGCTGCAACGCTCTGGGCTCCTGCACTGTTGCATTGCTGCACTGCTGCACTGCTGCACTGCTCCGGGCACCTGCACTGCTGCACTGCTGCAGCGCTCCGGGCACTTCACTGCTGCAGTGCTCTGGGCACCTACTCTGGCAGGCTGCAGGGCTGCAGCACTGCTGGCGCCTGCTCTCCCACATCTGCTTTTGCCACCATGCAGCCCTGATTTGCCCAGCTCGTTCAGACTGAAATATTTGTCAAAGGTCAAAATAGAAAGAATCCTTTATCAAATTCAAAATACTTTGGGTGATACAACCTAGAACAGAGGCTGGATAGAGTTAAAAGAATAAAGTCGGTACTTCTTAAAGGCCTCCAAAGGATCCACCTTGGATCCTCACAGCAGAGCCTCACAGGGATGGGCGATGGTGACGAGTTTCTCCGACTCTCAGAAATAACTTTGGTCTGTCTGCATATCAGAGGTTAATTGTCCAATTACAGCTTCAGGTAACGAAGCATATTCATTAACAATGAATAATGTAACAAATCATATTCCCTGGTTTCCTCCACCCCGGTTCACTTCTGTTTATACTTTTGGGGGCCTGAGGCTGTGTTGGTGACCTTGGTTCCCAGGCCCAGAAGGATTGTTTGGTCTGACCCAACTGTGAAGAAAGCTCACTAGCATTCTATGGAACTCAGACAAAACCTAAAACTTAAGGCATCATGGGACCCAAATACAAAAAAAATGTGCCAAGAAAGCGACTAAAGCAAATATATGCTCATCTTGATCTCTTTCTCACTTTGTTCTTCCCTTCAGGAAAGACTCAAGCACTTCTGCTTCCTCATCTTTATGGTGGTACTTCTCACTTCAGGGACAATTATCCACCTATTCCTTCCAGAAACAAAAGGGAAATCAATCGTGGAAATCACAGAAGAATTCAATAAGCTAAATTTTAAAAACAAGTGCATTCCAGCAACTCCAAATCACGTCACAGAGGATTACACCTTCTGCACCAGGCTTTGACTGGCTGTAAGGGGGAATCAGGTTTTTGTAAAAAAAGTGGGAAAAAAAGGACATTTGCCATTTTTTGACTAACAAGTTGCCTCAAATGGGCTGTCAGCTTTCCTATCTGTCACTTACAAGATTCCCATTTTGCCAAACCAGCTTCTTTCTCAAGCACTCCACTCTGGGCAGCTCTGGAAAGGGATAAGGGCTGATATTAACAGGATAGACTTGTGTGAGTCATGAGCATTTTGTCTTAACGTGCTGATGTATAAATCTCTTCTTAACAGAGCAACTAATACACACTGAAACTACACACGTAGAATTTATAAACACTCTGCTGACCACAGAGAAAGGAAAGACCTGTGATCCTCTCACTCTATGATTTCTGAGTGTGTTTGTACAGCGCTGAAATGGGAACACTGAAGTTCTTGGCTTGCTATCTCTGGCTAGTGTTCAATCCATAACAGATTAAAGAAAAAATTTAGTGGAATAGGAGATAAATTCTTTGTTTCTCTAGATTCAACTGAATAACCAAACCTTGCCAGGTTCCCATGCACAGTGCCATGTTGTCCTTGTGTAGTGTCTGGTTTGACAGACTTCAGCTGTTCCAGATTGCCTTTCAGGAGCAACAGAGCTCAAAGGCCCGATGGACAGAGTCCAGTCGCCACAAGCCCCAAGCAGCCACAGCCATTTTAGATACTCTGTGCTATCCTGCCCATCCCTGCTGTCAGCTCAAGTCTGCAGCTCCTCCTCCAGGAGCAGAATTCCCACAATATGCCAAGGGCTGTGAATCCCACAGCAATTGAGCTGCTACTCGTGTGACTTTCAGCTACCTGGAACCCATTTCCCCCAGAAGAACCACCTCAGACTGGAACTGATTGAATCAGAAACTTGTTTGGAAAAATACAGGCTCATGGGACTTCTCTTTCCTTTAGAAGGTGTCTAATATTCTGTGTGGTTTCCCTCTACTAATGAGAGGCTCACACAGTTGCAGAAGGAAAGCAATACTATGAGGAAGAACATGAACAAAGCTAAGGCTTACTGTGAAGCACACAAAACGATTTAAAGTCCAAAATCTAGACTTGCACAGTAAAATAAGTGGTTTTGCCTCTGCTGTTGGTTTGACTGGCATATTTACTTCAACTCAAATAAGGTTATTCAAAATAAGAATTCAACTGTTCATCTTAACTGCTGCTTATTTTTAATTGCAAATGGTGACCATAATAAAAATGGCAGATTGCCTTGTAATAAAACTTCTGGCCTCCACAAACATTTCTTTTCTCACATCATGATCTCCTCAAGGGGAGTTGACTAGAAAAAATTGTTGGTGTGCATAACCTTCCGTGACTGGGGTTTTTCATTATTCCTGTCTTTGTACTGAGTGACACTTCAGGCATCTCATTAACTGTAACTACATAAATAGAAGTATATCTATGAAACACAAAGAGTCCTAAAGTCAGAAAGCTCAATCATGTCGTAGTGTTCCATATAGGCGTAATGTGATTAAAAACTAGCAGTCATATGAAGACAGCTACAAATATGGATAAGAAATATCAACTCCCTGCAAAACAGAATTCTCCCTTCTCTACCAGCCATGGAAGCACCATTCCATTACAGCAACCCCTGCAATCTTTGGAAACGAGAGCAGAGCGGCACCAGACTCTGCAGTGAGTCCCCTCTCCGCTCTCAGTTACTCATTTGGGAAAGCCTTCCCCACAGGAGCCCCCCCAGGAGGAAGTGATGCCCTCTGGAACATTGCTGGGACAGTGAAGCGGAACAGCCGTGGGAGCACAGGTCAGCCTTGGCCTGTGCTCACTGGAGCAAGAGCTGTGTCATGGGGACAGCGTGCTCAAGGGATGAAACAGCAAAAGGGATGGTGCAAATGCACATGGCAGGGCACAGGGACAAAGGGGACAGTCATTCAGGAACGCTGCACGCACATTCTCTTCCAGAGGCATCAGCTGACAGGTAAGAGATGTCTCAAATACTAATTGAGGCAGATATAAGAACTTTAGAAATGTATCTGCGAGCTTCTGTCAGCTGGACACAAAAAATATGGATGTGTATTAAGGTAGGCTTAGCACAGCTTTGGGTATGTGGGCCACACATGACTGTAAAACTGCAAGAGAAATGACAGAATGCCCTGATGCTGTGGGATTTACTGTCCTGAGCACAAATCTGGCTAAAGGACATCAGCAAGGTGTCTGCTAAGTACTTATTATGAAACTGCACATCTAATAAAGGGGGCCTCAGAACAGGCTAAGCAGTAACAGTCACTCATCACCCTAAATGCAAAAGACACTACACAGGAAAGGAGTTATGAAAGAGAGACTCAGCCTATCCAAAGTAAGAATCCTAAATTAAAGTCCGAGTGCAAAAAGTTCCAATATGTATAAACAGACTAAGTGGAAGTGGGTAAAGTAAACCTTTAGAAAATATGTGCAACAGGCTGCATTTGGGAAAGAGTGCCCCATGCTGAAATCCACAAGTTATTCCCTGTTTGTGTGTGCCCCCAGTACCATCTGAGCAAGGCAGACACCAGCAGCTCACATAGAATTTCCTCCCTTTGTCAGATGCGTGTCAGGTTGTTTCAAGTTTGTATAACTTTACAGAAAAGGAAATTAATTCTTAGCATCAAAGGGACAGTCTCATTTCTGCTCTAACAACAGCTTATCTGCTGGAGAACCTCAACTGAAAAAAGAATCCCTCCTCGAATTCTCAGCACAAATCAACAGCAAAGTCAAGGTCATGATGAGGCCAGAGAGTGCCATACACTACATTTCAAACATTAGCCAGAGAATCCAGTGCCATACTTTGCATATGAAATACTTTTTAGCAAATATGACTGCTTGCATCAATTAAGCCCTTTATGATTTCTTCATCCTCTCCTTTAACTGAAGTGTAAACGTCAAATGATAACTAAACCATTTACCAACTGAATGCATTCAAGATCCTCTTAACTGGTAAATAACTGAAGTTAAAGCCTGAAAATTTTCTCTCAGAAGAAACAGACATCAATCCAGCTGTGGAGGTTACAAAACAACTTCAAAACAACCTTATTTCTCATTGCAGACCCAGAAATAAGTACACTGACTAGTGGAAATGCCAGACCAAACTGTGCATGATAAATCTTTCTCTCTACTAGCAAAGAAAAACCATCTCCCAAATAGCTGGCTGGTCAAGCCCGGTGTGCCACTGTAGAATTGTAAAGTTTGCACCCCATTCCAGAATCACGGAATAGCTCCGTCCCTTCCAGTAATGATTAAGTTACGATGTGCTCCAGTTGCCATCACTGGAGAGAGGACAGCTCTTTCCTATTACATGTCAAAGTCCTGGAGTTCACTGTCCAAGCCCCATCTAAGATTCCCAACAGAGAGCTCTGTCTCTACGTTTCTCACTTTTACTGAAAACTGAGCAGGTTATGATGATGGGAATCCTGTTTAAAATTGTTTTCTAGATCCCCTGTCCCCCTAGCAGAAGACAGAGTTCATGAAGTTCTGCTAGGAACACCATCCTGTTTACTCGGGCTGGACATAACCGTTGGTTGAAATATTTAATCCAACAATCCTAAACTTTGTACGACAGCTGGAATACGTGTAATTAACTCAAAAACTTCTGAAGTAAAATTTAACCTCAGTGCCATGGGACTAGCTGACTGACACTGCTGTTGTGTAAAGCGAGCACTTGGTTCCTGTGGCAGGGAGCAGCAGCAGGGCTCGTCCACAGGAGATGGCTGCCTTCTTCTCCAACCTGGTGAGTGCCTGCTCACATTCCTCAGGCCTCTGCCTGGCACAAGACAAAGATAACGTAACGCTGGACACTCGGGTTCTTTCAAGATTTTAAATTCCTTTGTTACAGAGACCATCTTTCCTTTCTGTGTTTAAACATCACAAAGAGCAATGGCATTTTAGGGCCATGAAAGGTCCTGCTGCGTTGTCTTTCCTATGCCTCAAGATTGAAATGAAATGGAATGGAATGGAATGAAATGAAATGAAATGAAATGAAACTAAATTAAATTAAATTCAAATCCAACAACAGCTCTGGCTCTTCCACCACTGACTATGATACTTTACTTTGTTTTCTAAATTACTGAAAACACTACTAAATATTGAGCACTCTGATTTACTTCCCAAAATAATGAATATACGGTACAGCAAAAGGCTAAGAAATCAATATATAAACTTTAAAATGAATTACTGTCTACACTTCATCAAAAGATAATTAACATAACCCATGAAGAGTTTCCATGATCTTCAAAAGGGAAGAAGTGCATCATCATACGTCACGGTTTGGTGTACATTGGTGGCTGTTGATTGCAGACAGGGGAGATGATTCCCTGCTCCCCACATCCGGGGCTGACACCCGTAAGCAGCCGCCCTGTCAGATGCTGCAGGCACGCCGTGAGAGTGGTACTGTTGGGATCACCTTTCCCAAGCCCTTTTCCTTCTTGCAAGCAGAGTGATGGATCAGCACCTGTACACCCATGTTGTTTGCTCTGGTGCTGTGGCTGATGGTCGCACTTTGGCAGCAGATTAGAGGGATTTAGAAAAATGTTTAAATTCAAAAGGATCTGAAGCGGATAAAGAGGAAGAAGCAGTGTGGCTACAAAGTCTCTGGCCTTGCAAAAAACTGGAGTAGTGAGCAGCTGATGGAGCAGTTTATGTTTGTTTTGCAGGTTCAGTTCCGGGGACTGCTGCAGATGATCTTAGTGCTGGGAATTGGTGGTAGCTTCCCATATGGATTCCATATTTCTGTCATCAACTATCCTTCTGTGGTAAGTCTGAGGCTGAAAACACAAAGGTGAGAGCCTGCTCTCCCATAAATCCCAAGTTTACTGAGCATTCAGCTGATACGTCTAGGCCTTTTCTTTGGCTAACAGTAACATCCCATGCGTGGAGAACTCCTCCTCCGTAGAAGAACTGGATAGCATTTCCTGTTTTAAATAAGCTCTTGCCATGTAGTGTACAAGCCTTCAAAGGAGGGCACAAAATGGGCTCTCAGCATGCTTGCCACTAAGCTTCCTGACTGATCCAGATTTGAAGAATTGGCAGTGTGATCTCGATGAATTTGTCTTACTAAAAATGTCTCAAAATAAGTCTAATATGAGAACCACAGACTTGATCTGAAATACAACAGCCAAATGTGAAAGGATCCAGGCAAATCTCATTTTATTTTTCAGCACATCAGGAAGTTTATTAATGAAACCTGGATAGATCGACATGGCTCTCCCCTCCATCCTGAGACAATCATGCTCTTGTGGTCCTTCATTGTGTCTGTTTATGGAATAGGAGGATTCCTGGGAAGCCTCTGCTGTGGCTACCTGACTGCAAAATACAGAAAGTAAGTGCTTCTTGTAACAGCTCAGCAGTCAGAAATCCCAGGGAAATACCAAGGTGGACAAACAGGTCCCTTCTTTTTGGTAGAAGCAGCCCTGTTGAAGACAATTGCTTTGTTTTCCTGGCACATCCACCTTCCCCAAGCAGCCTGCTGTCCTGTTTATCTGCCCTCCCCAGGGAACCGTGCTCTGCAGGGCTGCAGCCATCCTCACATCACCAGATCAGTGCCTCTGAGAGCAGTGGCATAGGAGCACATTCTCTTCAAGGTCCTCTATAGCTCTCCTTAGATCTCCCAAGCTTTACAAACTCCAATAAATGAGCTGTGTGTCTTGTGCCGTGACACTTTGTATGCAGTTACTCAAACACCTGGAAAATATCCTTATGTGACAAAGAAGAGTCGTATTTCCATTTAAATGCACTCATTTTGGGGTGGTGACATTACATTAAATATTCAGATCTACTCTAGTGAAAATATGGACAGAGGAGAAAAAGCAATTGCTTGTAATTTCACTGTAAAGATATAATCAGCACCAAAACAAATGCCCAAGAGACATCTCTGTGCTTGACAATCCATTTTACTGAAAGTTTGTTCCAAGCTATCTTTGCCACCGGACGAAGGAAGGATTCCTCACCAGTCTGGTCTGCTCTCGGTGCCTTGTGTGTAACACCACTAATTTCATTTGCAGAGAAATTGGCAAACATATCTTCTTGGTGTGACCCACTTAAAGATCTGCTCCACAACACACTGATCCAGGGGGCCCTCATTTGGGTCTCAACAAACCACCTTAGCCTGCCTGCAATTGTGTTCTTTCCTGACAGGTAAGTGCCCCCAAGAAATTTCTTGTGGGACACTGCCTCATCCCACGTGCTGAGAGTCTCCCGAGACCGGAAACAAGATCGTGCACCTCTGCCACGGGTTATTTAACACCTGGTAGCCTAATTGCTGAATCACAGCCTAAACACGGAGTCTCTGTGATCCTTAATGAGTGCAAGGGGGCTCTTGTCTAACAAGAGTCCCAGCAAAAGCTCTGAGTGCAAAAGACTGAGCCTGAGACACCGGGGTGGTGGACACACCAGCCTGCGACTCTCCCTGAGTGGCTTTGGAAATGAAATATGCCTCTGAAATCTCTGCCTGCCTTCCCAGAGCACCCGTTTAGCCAAGAGTGTCTTCGGGATGAGCCATTCTAGAATGGGACCTGTGGACTCAGACTATTTCTGGGGAATTTTATGAAGACTTATAGCCATTTAAAAATCTTGGTGACAAACTGGGCCAGTCCTTCAATCTTTTTTCCTTCCACTTGCACTGTGGAATTGCTGACAAAGGCTTCCAACCGCTTAAATTCTAACTTTAAAAAACTTTATTAATTCAAATCTAAAAGTTCCTAAAAGTTTGAAGAAACATTTTGACTATCCTAAGTCGAAATTATTTCAGCCACTCCTCAAAACAGTAGGAATGGCTGTACCGTGCTTCCCGTCACAGCAAGAGCAGCCAAAAGAGTAGAAGAGGTTCTCATTTCACACTAAATTCTCAAGATGTGTCCTTTTCTTTTTTCAGGAAAAAGTGCCAAATGATCACCAACCTGATCATGTTGGTAGCTGCGCTTTTCATGGCCCTCAGTAAAACAGCCAAATCCTTCGAGATGATTCTGGTTGGGCGCTTTCTCTACGGCGTCGGTTCAGGTACATCACCCTGCCTCTACTGCCATCCTTGAAGAACGGATTTTAAAGCCAATACAAAAAGAGAAAGAGGTCGTCTCTTCTGCAAGAGATTGTAGTCTAAACACCAGAGTGAATGGAAACAATCTAAGAGAGGATGGGCACAAAGTTAAGCTTCCCTAAAAGTTTTAACTGTTATTTATCCTCTTGCATGTCCAAGGTTTTTCTCTCAATATACATCCTCAGTACGTGGGAGAGATTTCACCCAAGAAGTTGCGTGGGTTTACCAACTCCACTGTTGCTGTTTTTCTGACCCTGGGAAAACTCACAGGACAGGTTGTTGGACTACGGTAAATGCTCCAATTTTTCTATCAGGTTACACTAAAAGTAGAAATATTTCTATAACTTTACCCTCTCGCCTAGTCAGTGATAGAGAAACACTCTCCTCCTCCCCAAAACATGCCTTAGCTTATGTCAGAAGAAAAAAATTGATCGTATTTGAGGGAAATGGAGTTTTAGATATAGAAGACAGAAAAATTATTTACTCATAATCTGATTTCTTCTTATTTCCACACTCTTTCTACTAGGAGACTTCTCCTTCAGAATTCATTGTACTTACATGAAAAGCCTTAGCAAGGTATTTTGCTCTTGTGGCCAAGCAGTGGTCAAATGAGTCTCATCAGCTCTCTAGACATTATACTGGGTTACAGTGATATTCAGAAAATTTTTCAAAATATCAGATAGTTCCTTTAAAATAAATTGTCAGGAATAAAAATAGCCAAATTTGTGAAACCTGTCACATTAAAATTCAGAGGCTAACTCCAGCGAACCCTTGAATGGAATCTGAGCAAACTTTATCACTCAGAAAAAAAACTTCCTGAACATTCATTCCATTATTTCAGCATAATTTTGTTTCACATACACTTTCCAGGGAGATTTTAGGAAGCGAAGCTTTCTGGCCATGGTTGTTAGCATCTAGTGGACTTTCAGCATTGGTTCAACTGGTCACCCTCCCATTTTTCCCTGATTCACCATCCTACCTCCTGATACAGAAGGGTAATGAGGAAGCCTGCAGGAAAGGTAGAGTGTCTGCTTTCCTCACTTACTTCCCTCCATCTGCTGTGTCCCGGAGAGAGCCTCTGCAGCAGACGAGGCAGGGCAGAGCTGTGCTGCACAGCGCAGGGCCGGGGGGCACCGGCGGCCCCGGCTGTGGCTGTGCCCTCACTCAGCCTCATTGGAGACAAGGAACGGGGATGGGCACCAGCACAGCTAACGCTTCCCACCTCGCTGGGCACTGCTGCCTTGCTTTAAAAGAAATGGTTCAGCCAGTCCTATTTGTCCTATTGTTAAATAAAATGTACTTAAATGTTTACTTTGTTTGCCGTTAAGTAAACTCCACATTAGAGAGCTGTACCAGGCAGACAAAATCCTTCCAACTGCTCCCTGCAGCAACCAGATGGCAGCACCAGCTCCAGCAGACAGGCAGCCGAAAGGGTTAAATGCAAGCCCTCCTGGCAGAATAATCCACTGCCCTCTTTCTCCCCTCCAGCCATCAGGAAGCTCTGGGGGGAAGGAGACCACCAAGTGGAAATTGATGACATCATGAAGGAGAAGGGCGCGATGGCGAGCACGAAAAGCTTGCGTGTGCTGGAAGTAATAAAAGAGCGATCTTTGCGCTGGCAGCTGTACATTCTGATGACTGTCATGACCACCCTGCAGCTCTGTGGAATCAATGCAGTTGAGTGCTCTCTTTATCCCCAGGACAGCATTGCACACCTCTCAAAGTCAATGTTATTCAACCAGCTTAGAACTGTATCTCACATGCAACGCTTTCTTTCGCAGCTTCATTCCCCTCTTTGCGTTTTTCAGATATACTTCTATTCTTTTGAAGTATTCCACACGGCCAAGTTTGAAGAATACCTTATCCCCTACGTGTCCCTGGGAGTTGGGTTGTGTGAGTGCTTATCCTCTATACTGTGTGTAAGTCTCCTCAGATTTGAGTTTGAAGGAAAAAAATAATGTGGTCAACAACGTTGTTGATTTTCCTTTCCTATAACTGGGACCAGGGAAATTTTGCATAACCTGAGCCACATCATCCTGCTTCTGCAAAACCACAGGCACGATACAAAATTTTTTTCTGAAATTATTTGCATGAGTCTGTGTCTTTAGACTCACTATTTTTTTTCCTGCAAAATAATAATTTTCTGATGTTCTGGATTAGATTTGTCTACGTATGTGTGAACGATTTGACATATGCCAGTGTGCAAGGGAGGGAACTGTCTAATAACAGCTTAGGACTGAGTAATAAAACACTGCTTAATTAATAATGAATTTGTTTTGAAGAAACTAATCAAATTCATCAAGATGTAAAAAACTGTCAAATGCCAGTGATTGATGGCTATTATTTAGACAAGTCTTCTGCACAGAACACACGGAGAGAGGAGGAATGATCTCCTTTGAGAAGAGGGTTTGTGATCCGTGTTTTCTGCTTTCCAGAGCACCCTTATCGACCGGTTTGGGCGGAAGGTGCTGCTCTGGGGTGGATACTCCCTGATGGGCTCTGTGCTGGCGCTGCTCACCATGACCCTGTCACTGCAGGTAAAGAGGCAGCAGCCTCCTGCCCGCTTGCCCAGCCCCAGCCCACCTTTCTGCTCTTAACTTGCAGGAGAAGTATGAAAACTTCAGCCAGTGGCAGGAAATAGAGAGCTCTGCTAGTCTGTCGTGTGTCTAATGGTTTGATGTCACCGGTTTCTCACTTTTAGCATCGTTTTTTCTGGATGCATTACTTCAGTGTTATCTTGATCTTTCTGTTCGTTGTCTTCTTTGGAATTGGACCATGTGAGTACATCAGTGGTTATGCTGGGAGGAAATTTGGTATGGTATTGGTTGGTAACACAAGTGGCAGAGGAAGAACAGGCTAATGCCTTGCTAAAAGGTTCTGGAAATTAAGGAGGGAAGGGCAGACAGGTACAAGTGGGAGACAGGAAAAGGATACAGACACCTCAAATTGTGTTGCTGATCACATGGTCTAAATAACAATTTCTCCAGAGGGTGTGAGATCGAAATTTCAAAACAATTTCTAGATTAACCAGCTAAAACCACGATTCTAGGCATTGCCAGGCATGTTACAGTAACAATCCTCAGTAACTTAACAAGTTAAGCTTATGCCTACCAACATGCTCCAGTGGCCACAGGAGCCAAAGGGGAGGCTGGTTTTATAAACCACTGCACCAGGAGCAACTACCAGTGCAATTTGGAACTGCACAGATCCACTGAAAGCAGAAAAAGGATTCCAGTAATACAAGAGGAACCTGAATTAACTGCTGGATTCCATTTCTGGAATCTTGTACCCTCATAGCAGAGGCCTCCTATCAGCAGGTCACCTGTTCTGCCTGTCTGTCATCTCTGCCACTGGCATCGGGAGGAGCTTCAGCAGGAGCGAGGAAACAAATAATCCTGGGGTGTGTTGGGCTTTGCTTTTTCAGCTGGAGCCACCATATCCGTGATGGTTGAAATCTTCAGCCAGTCGTACAGACCATCAGCCTTTCTGATTGTTGGCTGCATCAACTGGATGGGGCTGTTCGTCCTTGGCATGGTTTTTCCAGTAATTGTTGTAAGTGACTCTCGCAGGATCCCTCTTTCTGGGCGAATCTATTTCTGAATGCTGACAGGGGGCAAAATAAAAGCAGTGAACTGCAGTGTGATGCAAAGCTTAGCGCTCTGCCCAAACCCCAAACCTGCTCAGAAATTCCCCAGGCTTGTCCAGGAGCAGCCACTGGACTCAGATCAAACCTGGCCAGCAGAGACTCCTGGTTTGATCCCTGTGCTGCACTGTGTGCAGAGCACCCCTTTGGCTTTGAACTCCTGAGACACGGGCTTGCACTAAAGGGCAGGGAAATAGGAATGACACTGCCTCGCATTTCTGCTTGCAGGATAACCTTGGACCCTTCTGCTTCCTTATCTTTTTGGGAATCCTTGTTTTATCAGCAATTTTTATCTACCTGTATCTTCCTGAGACCAAGGGGAAGTCAATCATGGAAATAAAAGCAGAATTCAACAAGCTGAACTTTGGGAAAAAAGAAACCTCTGTCACTGAAAATAACTTTCCTAAGGAACAGTTGTCTTGCACTAAGCTCTGAATGTTCAGAGGAGAAATTTGCATCTCTTAGAAAAGACAGGAAATAATGTTGCAATAGAACTAAAAAGGAAACATTAAAAACAGACTGCAAGTTCTTCTGTCTCATTTATTTTTTTCTTTTTTAAGATAGATATGAAACTCATTATTCTAGAGTGAATAACTTTGTTATTCGCCTCGTAAGCAGGAACCTGCTGGCAAACAGCTCAGAGAAGAATATCAGAAATACAAAAAAAAACCCCAAATGAAATATTTTAAAGGTAAAGAATGATTAAGAAGGCTCAATGGCAAACAGTCATGAGACTGGGGAAGCACAGAACTCCAAAGTATTTGGCTGAGAGGCACGCAGAGGAAAAGCTAAATACATGGTTTAGGGTGACCCAAGCAGATACAGACTAAAAACTTAACACCTCAAATTCGGAAAACAGGTTTCAGCATGACAACAGAAAAAAAGTCTTGAAAGTGAAATTTGCTGTGCAAGAGTCCTGGAGATGTAATGGAAATCTCAGTGGGAAACATCCCAGTAACGCTAGGCAGGGAGAAGGACCTGCTAAACAGAGATATTCTTGCATGCAAAAGAAGTAAAATAAAATAAAATAAAGCAGACTCTGGAGAGCATCTCTGGCGTCTAAGGAACTGATTTTCAACCTGGTGCATCAGCTTTGGGGAATTACATCAGATGTTTTCACAGAAGAAAGAGTTTGTTTTGGAAATGTTTTTCTTGTTATGTAAGCAAGCTGGGAATAACGACTGATTATTGTACCCAGCAGTAAAAATAGGTTGTGAAGTTCATTGGAAATAGTCTAAGTTTTTCCAAGTGACCAATAACAAGTATAGGATGGTTTGTAACTATACACTTTGGATCATGCCACCTGCTTTCCTCTAACCACTGAAGAAAAAATGAATCAATATTACAAACTACAGCTCCTCTCCTTACAGATGGAATTGTCACTTGGGTTTGTTTTTAACACTTGGGCTTAGAAAACGTACTCTGAAAAGGCTTTTTGTAAACCAGATTTTATTTCTGGGGTTTTTTTTAGGTTTTCATTATTTTCAGAATGCATACAGGAAACACAATCCACAAACGTGGGCTGTAAATGAACACTGACACAGTAATTTCATCTCCTGACTTTTTACTTGCTGAATTTTTACAGCAAGGGTGCTAGGGTGAAGGAACTAACTCAAAACCAACACACACCACACAATCACAGAATGGACTGGGTTGGAAGGGACCTTAAAGATCAGCTAATTCCACGCCCCTGCCATGGGCAGGGATGCCACCATTTAGGTTGCTCAGGGTGCAGTCAGCCTGACCTTGACCACAATCAGCTCCAGCACCTTCCTACAAAGTTTCCACCATTAAATAGTATTTGCTTCAATTACGCCGTTCAGTACAATTTAGTGCAAGCTATAGAAAGCTCTCCCTCTGCCTGGAGAAAATAGAGTAGAAAAGCTCTTAACTCAGAAACTACTGGGCATAAAGACACCTGTCACTTTTAACAGGGAGAGATGGACAAACCATTTCTTTTATTCCCCATCAGCATTTTCAAGGTGCTTTTCCCACACATCTCCCTGTGACCCCCCCCCAAATCACTTCTCTCATGCAAGGCTCCTCCAGGCCCAGTGAGAGCTGATCCCAGCCTTGCCACACACTCCCTCCACTCCGGATAAAAGCTGCTCATGTCCAAGAGCTGCTGGATTTCCTCTCTGCCAGGAGTTATGACTGCTATGGAACGATTTGCACAACAAAGGAGCGAGTTGAAAACGAGCCTTCTCTGAGCGCGTAGAACCCGTCGCCGCAGCGGAAAACCAAGACCCTGATTCGAAGGCATCTTTGTCATGGCTTAGTCATGGCTCGGGAAAGGTCTGCACAACATGTGTCACTGGGGGCTCTTGTTATGGCCTCTTCCACAGAGAGAGTTTCAGGCCTCACAGCTGAATCATTCATCCCATTTTTTTAAAAAAATAATTACTAGACATGCATAAAGAGGTGCATTACAGCCTACACTTGCTTTTCCACCTGTTTCATGATTGGGCTGTACCCAAATAGGAGGGGTCATTTTGGATGCTTTGGTTTCCAGAGTGCTAAAGCTGGGTTCACTCCCAGGCCGGTGCACTGGCTGGCTGAGTTAGCAGCTTGCAGGTGGCACAGGCAGCCTCGCCTCTCCTGAGACACCCCACCCCTCCCAGTGCACCTGCCCAAGGTATCACGGATTATTTAGAGGCTCCTGAGGTGCTCACTGGCACAGCTGGGCTGAGCCGGCTTGTGGGAGAGCTCGAAATAAAGCTGGGAACAAATTGAGCTGAAAAAAACCCAACTTGCTCGTGATCCAAAGATGCCTAAATTCATAGTTAACACTAATATAAGCAAGGATAAAGTTCCAGAATCTTTTGCAGGGGAGCTCACCCAACAATTATCAAAAGCGTTGGGCAAACCAGCACAGGTAAGTCCTTTTTGTTGAAATGTTTCCCTTCTTTAATCAGCTGTGCCTAAGCAACGAGCTGTTTCTGAGTGATAGCCTTCATAAACTAATGTGGCTAATGACTCACCAGTATTTGCAGTCTTCTCCCTGGGAGAATATCAAATACCTGTTCACTGTAACTCAGTTTTATTGCTGTCTCAGAACCCTGGAGTGGCCAAACTACCTTTCTGTAGGATGATATTGCATGTAGTTATCTGTGCAGGTGAAGAACACTGCATGTATGTGGGTGTGTGTCCACAGTACCTGTGAATGCCTCTCAAGAGCTTGGCTGACTGAAAAGCAAACCTCACCCTCCACTTCCCTGCTGAGTCCTCTCGAATTAGTGCCTGTTCTTTGCCACCAAATTGCCTGTAGCCTAGTGGTTACAGTCAAAGTAAAAAAAAATTATTGATTCAGCTTGCTTGGACATCTGGCAAAAATATCCGTGTGGCATCCTGCTATTTGTGGTGAAAGTACCAGAGTAAAAGCTGCCTGCTGGTTTCACTGCCAAACTGCAGGGCTCTTACTGCCAGACCATACGGCAGCACCTCACTATGCTGCTGAGGGGAAGTCCTGAAATACTGGTACTGAGGGTCTTAGAAGGATGTGTAAGGTTATTATTTTCCTAATACTGACTGGTCACCAGTCACTGTATCAGTTGCTCACTGAAGATTGTTGAATATGAAAAACCAAGAGAAAACTTCTCTAAAGGGCTGTAGACTTCATGACATGAGCTATGCCTCAGCTGCTGCAGCAGCAGTAACTTTAATGAATTGCCTGTGGATCTGGAGCCACTTGTTTAAGCACCTTTTCTGCACATTCATGAGCCCAATTTCAGAAAAATGTTTGTTTTGCTTTTGGAGTGATGCTTTGAATGAATGGAGTTTCGGCGCCTACAGAAAGGGCTCCCCAGCAAACCTTTCTCTGTGCACTGAGATACCTGAACACATTAAATTCTTATGTGAAACTGTTTGCTCTAGTCCTCTTGAAAAGAAAAAAAAAAAAAGGCAATTTTATCAGTCTAGCAAACAAGTGCTTGCTGTTGGGGGATCAAGGGGTGTGTCTTGCATAACAGCTTCTGAATATAAAGCTAGAGGCCAGGCCAGGGCTGGGATGCAGCTGGAACAGGTTTGTGCAGCTGCGTGGAAGGGATATGTAATGGGACTCAGAAATATACAGGGAATAACAAAGAGATTTTTCTGAGGAGGACATACAAGATATTCGTGACAAAGGAGGCAATAGGAAAGGGAGAGTCTCTTCGTTCTAACACAGAAAGAAGGAAAGGATTAGGGTGGGCTGGAATGCAGAGCTTTCCTCTCACAGGAAACTGAACTGTTTGGGGAAAAATACAGATTTTTAATCAAATCGGGGTTTTTTGCTACTGGAAGAACTGCTCCAAATATTTTCAAACTGCTCTAAGAAGCAAATAATGCTGATGAATGCTTCAACTTGATTTTTCCTTTAATAGTGATAACCTGCTTCCTGGGTAGATGTTACAGGCACGGATGTACCTGCATTTGGCATAAAGTTGAGAGCACGTGGTGTCCAGACAGGGGAGAACAGGGCCAAGCAAGCGGTACCTCAGCAGGATCCCCTTGGCTTATCCTGTACTGCTGTGGTCTGATGCACCTCACACCCAAACAAACTGCAAATGATGGCCAAGACTAATTACCCAGACGACTCCTGGTACTCGGGCTAGCTTGTTTTACCAAGAGGGTGAATTGCTGCCGAGTTCCAATGATGCGCTGCTAATAAACGTGGGTAAGCACGGCCCAGGAGGCAGATGAATGCCAGAGGAACTGATCCCCAGATTCCCCACTGTGTGGATCTGACACTGTGTATTAGCAGCAGGAAAAATCGCGGGCTGGTCATTAATATTAACATAGATACTTTCTTCTGTTTTTCCTGATATCAAGAACAAAAGCAGGATTAGGCTGTATTTTGTTTAATGAGGGGGATGTTGATTTAGGCCTCTGCTGTGTCAGTTCCCATTTACCTCAGCAGGGAAGACTGCAGCAGGAGCCAGTGAGGTGCAAAATCTCTCTGGAACGCAATGTGGCAGCAGTACCACTGCACACCCCCTCGGCCCCGGCCTTCCCACACAGGCAGGGAGAGCCCGAGGCTCCGAGGAGCTGCTGGAGCTTACAGGTCACCCAGCTCCTGGAGCACCTGGACTAGGAAACCTAAAAGCCATGGAGTCTTTGTACTGCCCTGTGACACAGCAGAGTCTTCTTGCACTAGAATGCAAACTTACACAGTAAGATACCAGCAGATGAAAGCCTTGCATATGAAAAACATGCTCTTATTTTCACTGCAGTTTGGGTACATAAATGCTTTCCTGCATTTTCAAAACTTTTTTTAATACGCCAGAGAGAATAACATTTGTTTTCTTCTTCCAACAGTATGTAGCAATACAGATGTCTCCTGATCAGGTGATGTCCTTTGGTGGCTCCACAGACCCTTGTGCTATGTGCTTTCTCTACAGCGTTGGAAAGATAGGGGAGCAGGAGAACAAGGGCTACTCCAAATGGCTTTGTGAGCTGCTGAACAAACAGCTGAAAATACCATCTGCCAGGTGAGCTCACATGGCAACCTGTCTGACACGGCCTTCCACAGATTGTTAAAAATGTTCATCCCAGGCCGGTCCTTCGGTGCTCTCCATGAATGTGCTGACTGAAGAGGTTCAGTGCCAGGTGAACTGAGCAACTGCCCAGCTGAAGAGAAAAGGGAGCTGCAATGCTGATGTCCAGAAGCTGCAGAACTCCTTGGTTAAAGTTATGTAGGTTCAAGCAGTGTGTGTACCCACAGGCATCCCGTGCAAAAGAAAAGAACAGACACAATGACTGATCACTATGAACTCCAGAATGCAAGTAGATGATGCTGAAAGGGGCAGGAGGAAGGGAGTGGGAGGCCTGAGAAAGATGAAGCCCCAGGGGAGAGTCTGCAGCTGTGGGTCCCTGCAGGACACCCTGAGCAGCCCACAGCTCTCAGCTGTTAACGGAGCCTGTCTTCCCTTCCAGAATCTATCTCAGCTTCTTTGACATCAGTCCTGGCAACGTCGGCTGGAATAACACCACCTTTGCTTGAGGTGCCCTGGGGTGACCACAGCTCGTTCCTGAACCCTCTCTGCTTTGAGAACCGCAGTTCTGGTCGCCTTGTGGCATCTGCCAAGTACAAAAGGCATTGGTATCTTAGTTGCTGCTACCCACCGTTGTTTAACCTCTTGCCTGCTGCTTAAATAAAAATGTAGCAGAAACCTTATGGCTGAGACCTTCTTGTTACTCTGGGAAGAGCTGCAGTTGAGATGGAGGGTGCCTTCTCAAAATACTCTTAACAGAAGCTTTTCTTTCAAAAAAAGTTTAGTCACGTATGAAGACGGACGCTCCTTGTGCCTTTGCCCTGTTCATGCTCACCAGCCAAATTTCCAGAAGAGATAAATACATCTTGACCTGGTTTCAAGATGTATTTGAATCCATACATGTGGCTTCAAAGGTTGCACACGGACCTCCCTTCAAAAGGAGCAAAGGCAGGATTATCTCCTGTTTAAAAGAGCTGGATTGCAGTCCAGGTCCTCTTTAGGCCTAACACTACAGGGATATCTGAGTAGCAGGAAAACCTGCGCTGTGAATCTCCCAGGGCTCAGCACAGGCACGGGGAGTGAGTGGAAAAAACCACTGCTCGCTGCTGTGCCCTCCCCTTTTCATCCACTGAGCAATTTGTAGTGACAGTGAAGATTAGAGCACAGCTCAGAACGAGGCAGAGGCACAGCAAGCCACAGTGAGCCATTCCCAGGGACTGAAGTGGTGAATTAATTATGAAAGGAAGATTTGCATACAAATATTTATTATTTAAGCCCTTGGTCAGATAAAATCGCTTGCTTCCAAAGTAAAATAAAAGACTGAGTAGAGATGTTTCCTGAAACTCTATAGTTAAGTGTATTGTGAGTTTTTTCTGGAAGAGCAAACCTTATCACACCCCTGTTCTGAACTCCATTGTTAACATCCCATTGTGTCCCTACCACAGCTTTGCTTTGCAGCCACAGACCTGCACCTCAGACAACAAAAATGCTTTGTAGGGATAACAAATGGAAGCAGCTTTGGTGAAAGCTTCTTTCTTAGTCAGAGGGCCAAAAGAGAATGAAATTGCAGATGTTTCTGCACGGCCAGGGGCTGCCACTCCGGGCCTGGCGGGTCACAGGGCCAGCACACCAGGGGGGGACCTTGCTCTCCAGCTTTTCTCCCTGCACAGGTACAATTCCCACCCCACTTCCATGCAACAGGAGGCAGGAAGGTGAGAGGAATAAGTGGGACTTGAGGGTATCAAGAGGAGGAAAGTTAATCAGTTCTTAGTGGCTGCTCTTAAGCACTGTTAATCACTAGAAAAGTGTTCCAGTTCTCAGCACCATAACCCGTGTCACTCCAACGCGTTCCTGTGTGACACAATCCCTTGCTCGGGGATTGACTTGTACGTACGGACAAGCTCTCTGGCAGCAGCCGCGGATGATTGCCGTGTGTGAAATGTCTGGGCAGAGAGGGCTCCGGGCCTGATCCTCTTTTGCCTTCCTGTGAGTCATTTCGCGCGGCGGAGCAGCGCAAGAGCCAGGGTGGGGAGCCGTGCCCTGGCAGCCTACGTGCATCACATCACACAGCCCGGCCACGGCCCGGCCCCGCTGCCCCGCAGCTTCCAGCACGCACCGCGTCACTCCTCAGCGAAACAGAATTCATTTCTGCCTTTTTCCACTAGAAAAATACCATGTGAAGAGGGGGAGGCTGAGGAGCAATAGGTCATTTTAAATTTGACTGAAATACATTAGAGAACAATTAATACGGCAGCAAGGCAGACGTTTCTGCCTACACCGAGCTAAAGCTGTACACACAGTTAAAGCAAAACCGCTACAAATGTTGTTTTGCAAAACAAAAAATTTCTCGGAGACAGGGCAAGTATCCCTTTTTGGAAGTGCCCATCTGAGGCCTATATCCCTCTCTAGCCGCAGAAACCAGCGGGAGTGCTACAGCGGCACTGTCACACCGGGTTATGGACGAGCTGCTCAGCGCTCTCCGTTCCGGGAAGGAGCCTGCACCAAAAGCGGTAACAAAGCCAAGGCACACGGCGATGCGGGAGAGCCTCGCGGAGATCCTGCGTGTGTCCCCGCCCCGCTCCCTCCCCTCCCCTCCCTCCTTGCCGGGCGGGGCCGCTGCACGTCCGGGCCGGCCCCGCGCTCTAAAAGCG
>VWZN01011479.1:396611-429598 GCA_013396955.1 Regulus satrapa | reverse complement strand
TTTTTTTTTTTTTTTTTGCACCGTAAGGGTTGGCTTGCAGCTTAGAATGAATAGTCGGGCAAGAGCACAATTTCTTTGATTATTTTTAAAATTATTTTTTCCTCAAAATAATTGTCATAAAGGCAAGACATCGTTGTTTTATATATTATGATTTTTCCACTTAACCAGTAAGAGATTGAGACAATTATTTTTAGGTTCTAAATTCATATTTTTGACCTATAAAATGGGTTGTGTCAAAAAATAGTTGCCATTAGCTTGCAGAACACAATTGACTTTGTACATTGTTATTTATTTTTAATTCCCACATGTCAATCTCCATGTACGTTGAATCATTAAGTAGAGAAATTGATTGCTTTTTGAAAGAGAAAACAAGAATATTTAGTCCAGCATCTGAAAAGAAGGTTTCTCTTTATTTTTAAAAATAATCATCTGTTTGTGTGCTCTTAATATGTGTATACACACATTAGAATATGCTCACTTGTCATGTGTCTTTGCACTTTGTCAAAGCAGATGTTGATTGGCCCCTAAGCCTATAAGGAACTATTGTCCTGTGAACAGAGAAAAAGGACCGACAGTAGGCTACAACGTCTGAGCTGCTTGTTCAGGAAATTCTTGCCTCGGCATGGGAAATTTTTGTAATACAGAGGTCTGTGCATCCTACTCTGAACTAAGTTAAGTTCTGTATTTGTCCAGCCTATTAAATTATTTAAGAAAATTCTGCTTCCGTTTCATTTAATCACCTTATCCAGCTGAGGGATGTGATGGAAGCTTTCAACAGAGGCTTCGTGCTTCTGAAGAAACGCACATTTTTGAAGCAGATGGATGTTGCTCACACAGATACGTTGATTTGGTGGTGGGGAACTTGTGTGATGCTAATACAGTACCTCGGGTCTTTTGATTATTGATTAATCCTTGACAGCGTACAGATATTTAGTCCTGAGGCTCCTTTTATTCTTCACTTCCGATTTGCACTGCAGTAGTTTAACACATTAACTGTCCTCTCAGTGTGCACTTTATACACGCCTTTCTCCTTTGTGCATGTGTGTGTGATTTACATACACCTACACAGAAGGGGAGAGAACCTGGGTCTTTTTAGGAGTTACCTGTAAGATACAGAGCAAGTGTTAGGAAAAAAAAAAAATTTGTAGAGCTGCTCTGAGTTTGTGTTTGTATCATTCGTTTTGTTGCAGAGAAACTCTGAATATGCCCGATTCTGCAGCTCTTTTTATGCCAAATAGATTGCCCATATTGAGAGTTCTGGCTAAGCCAAGGCTGCGAAATCATGTCCCGTGCCTGAAGGCCATTAAACAGCTGTTAGCGTGGTGAATAGATTCTGGATGTCTCAATGGGAGAATAAAATATATTTTTCCCTGTGCAGTTTCAAATAAACAGTTTAGTATTCACATAGCTTCTATTTAGAAGTAGCAAACAGCAATATTCACAGTTAGTAGCATCTATATATATATTACGACCATATATTTGACACTTTGTGGTTTGGTGTTCAGTTATTGGTTTCTGTAGTAGCGCTTGTGCCTACACATGGAACAGCAGAACCCTGTGTACAAGATACAATAAAGAAAGAGAGATGCAAACCTGCCTACCCTATTACTGCTTCCATAATGTAAGGATTCTTCTACTAAGCAGTCGATTACAGTCTTTTTGGCATTCTGGTCTGAATCTCAGGGGATGAAAACTAAGGCATTTAATCCATTGCTAAATTTTCTAGTTGCATATGTAAAATAATGTTTTTGAAATTACTAAGCATGGTCTGTTAGGTGATGCTTGTTCATTCTGAAATAGTATCGTAGTTAAAACTAGATTAAATTTGTGCAGTGAAAACAAGTTTGATTAGCTGCTGATAGATCTTTCTTAATTTTGTGTCTTAAATGTTTTGTTGCAGGTATTTTGACATTCTCGTTGTTAACATGAGAATGGCAGTAGTTTATTTACACCCTAAGACTGTACCTGTTCCCTATACCAGTTACATCTTTCAGTACTTCTTCAAAATGTGCCGTTTATCAGGAGGCTTTGAAGATTCTCTGTGGATATGTAAAGCAGTGTTGCCACATTCACTGTGCATGCATGCTTAAGGCTGCAGAATTTCAGTAGCATGTGTTTGTGGTAGGCTAACTTGCTAGAATATATTTTAGAATTGTGATTATTAAGGTACTTGGGAAAAAAAACTTTTTTCTTTCAATTTTGGGGCTATTTACATAGTGTTAAATATATGTTTTGCTACGTTTGAATGAGGACTTTAATTAAACTTAAATTAAAAGTATACCTTAGTGGTTTTCAAATTTGTTTTGAAAACTAGTAGGAGAAAAGTGCTGCTTAGTGGTGTTGTTTTTGTATTGCTTGGTGCTTGTAGAAGCAAATAAATGTAATGCACAAAAATTCTGTGGAGCCAGTAGTATTAGAGTAAAATTTATTTTAAGGAAGTCTTACTTGTTAATAAATTTAAAATTATTTTTTAGTAGACTTGAAGGGTTTCTGTACATTTGATGTATGTTTGGCTATCCAGATTATAGTATTACCCTTTTACTTTTTCTGTTCCCCAATCACACGTGTTCATGCTCAGTTTCACACACAAATGCTGATGTGCTGGCAGAGTGCTGCAGTGTTTGTGTTGTAGGTAGGCTGGACGATTTCCATTGTAGTACTGGAAGTTCTGAGAGTGTGACATCCAGTGATCCACCAGGAACACGTCAGCTCCAAAAAAGCCAAACCCATCCAGGGTGGTGTTCCACTGCAGTCGAGGAATCCTCAGGGATGAATGCATCTTAAAAAAACCTATGTGAATCTGTGAACAGTGGAAACAGTAGATGGCTAATTTGTACAGGATTGATTTTACCTGCCCTCTCGGTAACAATATTCCAAGTACATTTGATCTTGGCACTATTTTTCTAGAGTGCCTTGGACTGGAGTAAAAAATCATTTTTCCAGCTGTACAGGGTGGGGAAACTGAGGCACGTCCACTTTGCTTCAGATAGAGGCACACGCAAAGACAGGTCTTCTGGAAATAGCCAAGGTCTTGGGGCCATAAACTCTAGCTTTTGAATAAATTCAGTCTTACTACGAACACATTCTGCTGTGGCAGAACGTAAGCTTTACTGGAATCTATTCAGCAAGTAGGGAGACTAATAACAGTGAAACAAGGGATTAGTCTGCTCTATCAGTACAGTCATCTTAAACTAAAGGCACTGTAATCCAAAATTTCAGTATTCCTTGCATTGTTTTATCCTCATATACCCAATATTATCTTTATAAAGACGCTAGATTTGTCACAGAAATTAAAGTCTGCAGAAAATTGAGTTGAACAAGGGCCCAGGAGCTTAAGGAGTGTCGTGGAACTTGTCTTTTGATGAGTATTCTACACGGAGCAGCAGTGTGTGCTGGGGTGGGGTGTGTACAGGGGTGGTGCACAGACATCCTTACCACCGAGTCCGCTTGTTTTATCTCGCAGATAAATTGAAGGGAACAGATTTGATGCAGAAGTCACAGCTGCTGTGTCTTACTTGAAGATTGCTTTTCACATGGGAATTGTTCTTACTGCAAATATGAAGTACCTTTTTATCAAACTTTATATTCCAAATGCAGGATGCTTATGTTATCTGAAGGTGCCTGCAGTTGTTTTGGAAATTGTGATACCTGAGATCATTGTCCTGATACTTTTATTAAAGTATTTTATTTATGTTTATTAAAACTAATGTGGAAAATGTGTGAAAGTTTTTGGCAGGCATGATTTGAAAGGTTTTTAATACATTGTTCATTTATATTCCATGTATAGTGGAAATGTTAGTTTCCTTATAAACTTAACAAGTTCACGAAGGGGCTGAATTTCTGAAAGTATAGTGGCCAATTTCTCGATGTAAACAGAGTTTGATGGTCCGGCAGCATGTGTAAGGAATTGCTTTCAGTACAGACCTATCAATGTGTGATCTACTTACGTTCATATTACTTATTGCATTTGAGTCATTTTGGATTAGTAACTACATCAGAAAGACTAAGCATGTGTAGAGGTATGTCATCTATTTATTAGGTTTTTTTCTCCAATTTTAAGAGGTATTAATTCGTCTTTTGCACCTGAACATGCACAATAGCCAAGTCATGTAGCCTTTAAGAATTCACTGATGTGCTCTGTCTTTGCCCTACATCGTAGGCTTCTCAGATTTGAAAAGATACTGAATTCAGGTTTGTGATGCAGTAATTGTTTATGAAGACATCCATCTGAGCGATAGGCCCTCTGACACTTCCATCTGTAAGGCTGTTCCACTGATCTCCCCTGCCACCCACATCAGTCTCTTTCCGACTATTGGAAGATGGGGAAAGGTTCTTCCTAATATTTTTTTACCTTTTTTTTAAAATTAAGGAAGTAGATGTACACGGAATTTTAGTTTGTTGCTAAAAAATTAATTAATATGAAAAGGGGTAAAACCTTTCATGTATAAGTTCCTTTTTTTTTTTTTTTTAAGGGATAGTGTTAGTTGTGTTACTATTAGAGTCTTGCAAGCTGTTACTTCAATTTTTTATACTCATGGGGTTTTGGAGGGTGGTTTGGGATTTTTTTTGTCTTTTGTGTTGTTTGGTATTCATTTTAGGTATTTAGTTACTAAAAAAAAAATCTTAGGTAGCAGGGCTTTCTCTTGGATGTGATTCTGCCAAGTTAGTGAATCAATTTACTTGCCCTTTAAAGACCACGTGGCTGGGTTCTCTGTGAAGTTCTGTTGTTGCAGCTACATAGTTAGATTCAGGGAATTAATTGCATCCTTGACTAATAGCTGTTGTGGCAGGCCGGTTTACATTTCGTTTACCGATGGGGTGGTAGCGTATCTTCACCGCCAAAATAACAGCCTTTATTAGAAACCTCTCTTGAGGGGTTTGTGGGTGTGCCTATTGAGGTGTTTTGCTGAGTTTTTTGGAAAGTAGGTAGCTCCACAACAGGTTTTGGTCACCTTTTAAAAAGGCAAAGAGCTCTGTGTTGTGTGGCAGAGAGGGCTGTCCTGTAGCAGTCCCTGGTACAGCTGTCTTTTGCAGAAGGACCTCAGCTTGGAGCGTGGTTTGTTCTTCGTTTGTTTCCAGTAAAGAAAGGAAATCGGTTCAGAAAATCCCAAAAGGAGGAATTGTGTTTTAAAATATAATTGTAGTAATGTGTGCTGTTCCCCGTGTGGACATAGCTTAATTCACAGATAGATAGAAGTGAAATAGTGCCTTCTTTACACAAGCAGTGAATTCAGCCATGGTAAGTGATTTCAGGAAAATGGTATTAGTAGAGGATTGGTTCAGGAATTCTTGATATCTCTCAGCTGGCTGCGTGAGCTAAAGGCAGCTGGTTCCGCCAACTGATACCTCAGTTTCCCCATGTTAAAATAAGGATGATATTTGCTTTATTTAATCGTTTGTGTTTGATGTGCAGTTTTAATTACAGAGTAATGCAGAATAAGTAGGCAGCCTAAATAAATACTTGTTACACGTGAAGGTATCCAGTCTGCCCTGTGCCTTCCTCTATGTGGATGGCATCTGAGACTTGCTGGTGTTCCCAACATTGATCATGTTATTTGGTTAGCTTGTCAGACTTACTTGTTTGTAAGCAAGATACTGAAACATCAGCTCTGAAAATTCCTTTTGAAAGCACAAGGACAGGATTTGTAGTTCTTAAATTTTATTCTTTTAAAGTTAAAAATAAAGATAAGGAGGTTTGTTTTGACAGCATCAAAGGAATATGCTGGTTTGTTTGCAGCCTTTGATTTAGATGGAATATGGAGTTCTGGGGTTTTTTTTTGGTTGCCTTTTTTTTTGTGTAGCAATTTATGTTGTGAATATTTTGGATTTTCTGTTTATATGAAATGTTAGTACTGATGTCTTATTTTCAGGCATGATTTATGGAAAACAATTGAGCTTTTGTGATTTTTTTTTTTTAATTCAGTGTTTCTTATTTGATTGAAATTCCCAAGTGAAGAAAAGTAATAAACATGTTCATTAGAGCTGTTGCTGTTTTAAGTTCATGGTTGGTCATAGGGGCTATTTAAAGAAATATTTCTGGAAAAATAGAGGTAGGTACATTTGCGGCTGTTTTAGCTGCGCACCAGCAGTAGCAAAATAGTTTTACTTGGCAGTTTTACTTATATTTTAAAGTTCTTCCTTCCTGTAGGCAGAAAGGTCGCCTTGTGTGAGGGAGGTACCTTCTCCCCGGTGCCCGATGTGTGGTGGCCGCGGGCCGTGCCGGGCTCTGTGGGCGCTGTGGCTGTTCCTGATGGAGGCGTTTCCCCGGCGGGAAAAGCCGGGCACGGCAAAGGCGGGAGGGGGCGGCGGGGTCCCGGGCCGCTGGCAGCAGCCTCAGTGCCAATTGCACACCCGAAGCGAACCAGTTCGCTTTTGTGGCGTCACATGATCCAAATATTTTCCCCTTTGCCGCTGCCAGAAGCTATCTATTGCTTTTCAACGAGCTCGCCGCTCGGGCAGCGGGCCAGGCGCTCCTCCCGGCCGCGGGATGCCCCGGCCTTCACCGGTGGGACCGGCGAGTGTGGGCGAGGTGTTTGTGTCCAGCGATGGCCCTTTGCGTCCCTCGGCTGCCTTGGATAAAGGGTTTCTCTGCCTTCGCCGCTAAGAAGCAGTACCGTATGGTGTATTTCTCGTATTTTAAGTGACACTCGCTTTACATTTTGTTTGTCTCATATGTNCAGCCTGGCACAGAGCCGGTTTTCCAACTAACAAACTGTAGGAGCTACTAATTCAGCAACATTTCTGAGATTTTTACTTTCTGTAGAATGCTCTTTTTGTTGTTGAACATGTGGTATGCAAATACAAATGGAAATAGTGCTATGGAGTATTTTGTTGTGGGTTTTTTTAAGTATTAAAAACACATTTTGCTTTTCTAATAAACCCCATAACCAGACCTTTTAATGTTTTGATATAAATAGCAATTACACTAACTGAGATCCAACCACAACTGAAAAAAACCATTTAAAATCATTCAGAAGAAAAGTTCCCAACTTAATTGAGCTTTTCCTTTAAAGAGGAGGGGCTGATTGGGCAGCAGCATCTGAAACAGAGTGTCTTGCAATTTAGAACAGTGTTCTTGAAGTGATCAAGGTCTTGGAATAGAGGCCAATATTTAAAGATTTTTCCAAGATTTAGCTAGGAATCTAAAGACTACTTTAGTCTAAGCTGTTGAGAGCTTTATGTGTGATTGTTGATGGCAATCAGAACATTTTCTGGATTAACTGAGACCCTTGAAATGCTTTAGATTTAGGTTGGGCTAACATGGTCTGGTTGTTTCATATATTGGGACATTTTTAGGGATTTGGTTGTTCACAGGAAACTTGCTAAATGCAGCTGTTTGAACAAGCAGTGGAGAGGGTTTCTCTGTCCCAGGAAGACTTTGCATAGCCACACATTCCTCCTTTTAGTTCTTCAACTCATTTCAATAATAATAGCAACGGTAACAATGCACTTTCTCATTAAGAGGAAGGTTGAGGAGGGCCTGAGTGAGCTGTTACTTGCTGGAATGTGGTTGACAGAATGGTGCATGCAGTCTTCTACTTTTTCTGCAGATACCAATGTTGTTATGTGTCAGCTCTGTTGTGTGACGTGGTTGCTCAACAGTCTTCTCTGTATTTTCCCCCTCAGTGAGTGAAAGATTTATTTGTGGGTTATTTGCATCTGTTTCATTTCTTTTTTTCCCAAAGTCACAGTACTTTGTTTTATCCAACTCTCATAATCTCGTTTTGGTCCTTTGGCTTGTGATACTTATTTTTCTTTCTTAAAATGCTTTTCTCACATTCCAAGTCATTGGAGTGATGGAAAAGTCATCCTTACTGTCTTCTGCAATTTTAACAGTTGTGCAAGAGTGATTAGTGTGGCTTTATAGCCACCGAGAAAATAGTTTTTGAGTGATCCAGGTACTGTTTTGTCTCTCTGACTTGTATTTGCTCCTCTGTCCTCCAAGCTGGCAAAAGTTGTGGCAGCAGGGAAAGTGACTTCACTACCCAGCTTCCTGTGCAGACTCTCCTAGTGACTAGAGGTCGAGATGCATTTAAGAAAAAGAAAAAATAAACCACTGAAAAACCAACCAAGGAAGCCTCCAAATCCTGGCAAGATTTGACAGTATAATAGTAAAACTTGTGCAAGTGGTTATTGGTGGGTGATAGTGCTGGTGTTTTTGTTTCGGGTTCCTCTATTGTTGATCTTCTAAGCAATAGCAGACTGAAAGGAGGGAAACAAATAAAGGAGACAAAACCAAGCGGAAATGTCAGCGTTGATGTGCATGGTTTTCTTATCTGGCATGGCAGGTAAAAATGCACCCAACAGCATGGAGTCCCCCTCTTGCATACATGGCATGTATTTGTAAAATTTAAAAGAAAAAATCGCCCAAAAGTTATTTGGAAAGATATCTGCCTGAAAATTCAAGTGTGGTGTTGCTGTACATGTGGAAAGTTTAGAAAAGACTGGAACTGAGGAGAGGGAACACTTTGCATATAAGTGATATAATTATGTGTATTAAGTAGTGATGTGATGTACTAGATATGTTCTATGGAATTTTATTGTCCTTGATACTTCATTTCATAGATTTCCTTTCCTTTTAATTCTCCTCAGAAGATTTGGGCTGTAGAGAGCTGCTAGCAATGGTTGTTTGTTATTCCACAGTGTCATATTTTATTTGAGGGAATGTATCTTATGAAGATGGTGAATGAAGCCAGTTTAAGAAGTGAGTTAAGATTCCCCTGTTCTAGGAGAATACCTTAGTAATCCAAGAAAGAACTGAGGCCAGTTTCCTCCTGTGTGATAGTTTCCAAATTCTGTTGCTTTGCCTTTAATAAGACCTAGATGTTTATTTGCAACAATCTTGTTGCTGAAAAAAACCCCACAGTGTTGGATTTACCCTCTGTGTTTCTTTTCTCTACTCCTGCTTTTCAACATTCAGTTTAAATTCTTCCTTTGCTTGTGGCTGATGTCTTCCTTGAAGAGATGGAGGAAGAAAGTAGGTGCTTTTTCGTAAAGGCTGCAGTTAGTCATGGCATCATAATGGAAGGTTCAAATATTTATGATTTCCGATGACATTTTTATTTTCTCAAAATCCTTGATGTTGCATATGGTTGTCTGTTTTACTTGAGCAAATTGTCTCAGCTAGTGTGCCAGAAGTGGGAAGAAATGCAGTTTTCCTCTACAGAAGTGGGTTTGTATATATCCAAAGAGACAATGAACATGATGGGGGGGGTCCCCTTTTTTTTCCCCATATGTTTGATACTGAGCATTCAGTAACATGTTTGGTTTGTCATTTTTAGATTAATACTTGGTAATAAGCAGTGAATATTTTTTAAAATTGCGTTAGTCTATGTACATTGATCAGAAGGTCCATGTAGGTATTCATTGGGAGGACAGCTTTCTGTACATCTTGGCTTTTGAGGATCACAGGCTGAAACAAAAAGCAAATTAGCAGGAGAAAGGTTGTAACACATAAATACAAAGGAAAATATGTGTTGAACCAAGTGGACATCTGCTTTTATGTAGATACCAAGCCAGAATTTTTCTTGGGAAACGGAAGAAGACTTGAAAATCTAATTTGTTTATTTCAGCATTTTTCAGTAGCCTTTTGTTACACTCCTTGAGTACTCTTTTATCGAGTTTTGTGTTGCTAAAAGATCTTGCACTGCTCTGTGAGTCTGATGGTTGTCTGAGGCTGATCTAAGGCTTCACTTCTGCTGTAAAGACCAGTCCCCACCTTTTTATCAGCTCCCTGCTGCTTCCCTTGTGTCCTAAGGTGAGTCGAGTCAGCTCAAAGATTTGTCTGAAAACTAATCCTGCCAAACAAGACCTGTGAATGTTTAGCTTTCAGCCAGATCATTGAGCTGATCTGACTTGCAGCATAATCTTTGCAGCACAGAGGTAAAGCAAGGGAGAATGTGGCCAGTTCAACTGAGGATGGGCGTGAGGCCATGACAGCCCCTTTGGTGGTGGTACAGGTTCTGTCAGCCTCAACTCCTCACTGCCTCTTGAGTGTAAAATTAGTCTAAAAATAATGGCCGGCAATTTTTTAGCATTTCTCTGGAGCAGGGAGTCATCCTTATCCCTCTCTTATGAGGAGAGAAGCTGAGGCAGAGAGTAATTTTTTTTCCCCCCCTCCCCAAGGATGATCATTATACAGAGTGCATTGCTTGCAGTGGCCAAATAAGCTGTGAGTATCTTTAAAAAATAAGATTTCAAGGGTGGAACTCATCTAACCATATGTACTGTAGGCATTTGTACCTGATCTTTTTTGTGTATCGTTGTTGCAAAAAAAATAGTCAGATTTCCATGTGAATCATCTCATCCTAAAGTAGATGTGTAATGCCAGTCTAATGAATCATGATCCTAAAGTTTAATGCTTTCCCCCTCTCTGTAAAGAAAGTCTAAGCCAGTAAGCTCTGGTGTTGATGTCAAAGGGCAGGCAAAATTAATTCCTTCCACTATTTACAGTGTTTTCATACAGGCAAATGACTCCAGACTCGTGTTGGAGTTCTGGACTAAACTTAGCTTTCTCTCCTTGTTTTGCTAACCTGTTGGAGCGAATTTCCGCTTAAGCTTGATACAATTCTATTTTGTTGTCCCTTGTATAGTGCCTATTCAGAAGTTTTTTTGGCTGCTGCTTTTTGTTTGGTATGTCAAATTTTTGCATGTAAGAATTGTCAGTATTGTTTATTTTTCCCTGCATATTTGCAGAGATGCTGGCATACTGGCAAATTTGAAAATACCAGGATGAATTTCCAGATCAGTTGACCTTCATGCTTAGGTATGCAATTTCCTCTGTACAGAGATGCAAGCTTTTGATTTGGAAATAGGGCAGCAGTTTTGTTGTGTAGATAGATGGTGCTTCACAGTCCACTGAAAACTCTTTACCCATTGCTGGCACTTCAGCTGCAGCGAAGTGGGCATCTCTGGGAAGAGCTTCCCTGCTGTGGTGATCCTCCTCACCCAGCACTGTGACTCTGCGTGTTCCCCCCACTGCTTTCTCCGCGGGATCTCTGTGGGGCATCGTGCAGAGCAGCAAAGCCAGCGAGCACTTCAGAGAGCTGAGGGGCTGTGCTGGGGCATGGGGAGTGAGGAAGGGGCAACCCTGTCAGGAGGTCTCTGCCACTGAGAGAGATGGTGGTTGTGGAAGCAAACAAGGTCTGTTCCGAATGCTACAGATGTATTCCAAGGTGACGAAACCTGGAGTTATGCTGAGGGATGAAATTGTTTAGGACAAAAGGAAACGCGGGGATGCCTATCCTGAATTGAGCTCTTCTTGGCAGTATCATGTTTTTAGAATGGTTAAAGAAGAAAAAACACCATTTGGTAAAGAGTGCATCCTGAAAAATGGGTACCGTAATCCTTAATTATCTCTAGGCTTACTTAACCTTTCTTAGTAAAGTATTTAAAATGTCCAAATGGAAGTATTATTGTGATTAATAATTTCACTGGTGTCTTTGTAGCAGGATGTCAGTGCTTTCCACTTTTTTTGGAGGTTGGCACAACCATAATTTTGTTTGCATCCTTTTTAATCTTTCTCACAAAGGGCAGTGGATTGTTTGCCTTAGGCTTGAGTTTCTGAGTTAGGTATCCTCTGAAAAGTTGTTTGTTCTCAAAAGATTCTGAGGAGTCTCTTGCAGTTTTAAAGTTTGTATCTCTTTTTCAGTTCTCTCTTATAACTTGAAGTTCAACTAGTGGCATGATTTTCAGATGTATTATTTCCCCCCCAATGTGTACAGGGGGAGGAGGAAGAGGAAGCATGGCTTCCTCAAGGTTGACTGAAATGTTTTAACTTCTATAGCAAATGAGGTGAGAATGAAGTTGTCAGAAGGATAGAGACTAAATTATTGAAGCACTTGACTGTTTAAAGTGGCTGGGGATGTACTATAAAAGGTGTGAGTCTAACAGTCAAATGTGTAAACAGCACCTTATTCCTTCCTTGTACCTGATTTCTCACCACTTGCTTTATATGGGAGCCTAAATCAGTGTGGGAGATATCGCAGCCATTCTCCAAGTGTTAGTTTACAATGCCTCCACCAGAAGAACAATCTATTACCATATAGAACAGCAGAGAGAAAAGCGTTTTCAAGGAAGATTAATTGTAGTAATTCATCACTTTAAAATGAAGAAGTGGCATCAAACAAAAATAAAAGCTAAGTATTTTATGTGCCTCTATTGGAATTTGATAACCATTTGTTTTGCTAGAAAATATATGTGGACTGGGCATCTAGTGCTTGTCTACACAGTACAACTATGTGCTATAATTATATGCTATAATTATACCCATATAACTCCCTATGGAAACACTCTTATACCAGAATAAGAGTTTTTATGGTTTATCTTACTCTACTTCCAAGCCACGTAAGCTTAAGAGGGAAAGGGTACTCTTATGCTGGAGAAAGTTTCCACACTGAGATAGTTATATTGGTATAATTACGCATTTTTTTACTTCAGTGCAGACAAGTCCCTTGTGCCTTTTCAGCTTTGAACTTTAGTTAAGAACTTCTTGGTTGTGATAAGTGTCTAAGCATTTTTATAGTATATTTTTAGAATGGGACTTGGGTATTTAAACCAATTACTTAGGGCAATTAACAGCTTCCTGGGTTGTGGATAACAATAGGATATAAAAAGGGATCAGAATTCATGTTCCTAGCTGCTTGGATATATCTGCATTTCCCCTTTCCCCTCCATGATTTTACCAGTATTCACTGTACAGCGCAACAGGTGGAATAGTGTGTGGCTGTCTAATGAGTTCTGTGTTGGACATTCTTAGTCTGCTGTTTCTCATTATTCTTTGAGTTTTGTTGTGCTGTGGCTCTAATTGCATGTCTCTCCATGGATCACAGAAAGAAGCTTCCTTGATGAAGCTGAAAAAAAAAAATGCTTCCAAAAATGTTAATTGTTTGGAGAATTGCTGAAATTTATTGTTCTTTGCACAAGACAGGACCATAGTTGACTTGATAGGTACAAGTTGTGCAAGGAGCAAGTCAGATTGGATTCAGAGGAAGGGGAAGGTGCAGGAGCCCTTTTGGTATGCAGTGTAGTCAGGGGAAGGGGGCTGATGTGTAGATGTCTTTGGCAGCGGTGATGTCTCCTGCTGCTTCAGTCAAAGGTGAGAGAGGTATTTACGTGGATGGTGCTTTGAACTTGGCCATCTTTTCTTGTTCTCTTCTCCCCCTATTTCCTTTGCTGCTTAGCACACAGCTCATCTCATCCTTACATTTATACCTCCCCAAAACCACGAATATATAAACATTTCTTACCAGTAATTTTGCACTTTCTGCAAATATAAACATAAATTACTTAGAAACAGTTTATCTTCTGTACCTTTTTTCTCCTTATGAAAAAAACCATACCTCTTTTTATTCCCTTAATTTCCTTTTATCAGTGTATCTAGTATGTTTGTAGTGTTGTAATGTCCATGTGGTCTAGTTTTGCTAGAAATTGAAGATTGTGACTTGAAATGAAAAATTGCAGAAATGGGAGAAACCTTATAATAAAATAGAGGTGATGTAATAACCTCCAAATCATAGAATAACAGGGCTTGAAGTGGCATCAAGAGGTCATTTAATCTATTTGTCAGCTATGAGACAGGACAAGGCAGACCTAACATTCATGGCAGCTGTTCATCTGTCCTGTAGTAGTAACAGACTGAGCAAAAAAGAATTATTTATACTTACTCTTTCCCCTTCTCCCCCAAAGCTTTCTGCAAGCTGAACTTTACACAGAATTGGTGTAAGAGGATATATGGATTCCTTCAGGTTTATTTCAAGTTTCTGAGTTATTTCTCTTGTTTGGAAACTCTGTGTTTTCTGTCAAAATAGTTTAATGATATTTGTGTATTTTTGAGTGTAATATCCCATTTTAATTTTATCTGGCTCTCTGTTGTTCAGGTGTATTTCTTCCTGAAATGATTATTTTCCTGTTTTGGCTTTGTAACCAGTATCTCCTCTTCTTCAGCATTGAGCAGTTTAGTTTAAAAATATGTAGCATTCCATTTTCATACTTGACAGTATTTCTGGTATGTAATCAGTCTCAGTTTTCCTTTTTTTATTCAATTTCTTTTTGCATGAAAGAGCCGAGCAGAAAAAAGAAAAACAACTGTGGGTAGGAGTGTAGAAGTGAGAAGGGGAAGAGCATCTTCAAGAAGTGGTAGTACTCAGCAGAAGAGCTGGGTTTAGCTGATATGTCAGGTTAGATATGAAGTGAACACTGTGGCCTTAAGTAAAGGTTTATATTCTTTGAAAAATAAAGGGAACATACATTTCAGAATTTTACGTGTGGTATCTGCAGCTCTTTAATCTAAACTGAAGGTTGCAGATGAATGCCAGATGAATGGCATCTTTCTAAGTTGAACAATACCTGAAATTGGAATTGCAGATACCTCGTTGCTAACATGAGTCTTTGGGTTTGTTTGCTTCATTTTGCCTTTTGGTTATGTCAGCTGAGAAACATCTGTCTTTGCTGCTAAATGACCTCTTCTGACTAGGCCAAGTGACTGAGTGAACTGTCTTGAGCCCTCTGCAGCTGCAGGAAGGTGCTGATGTAAGTTGCTGCCTTGGAGAAGGTTTAGATGTAAATAGACTCAAATAGCTGATGCCCCCAGAAATAGCTTACTCAGACTTACTCAGGTAGTGATCTCCTTCTCCTTGCTTCCAGTCTAATCTGTTTGTTAATTTTACTTCTTTTCTAGATTTAGTAATTTTAGGAAGTTGGGAATACTCTATTTTGGGTTGTGCCCAAAGGGGGCTCATTAATCCTGAAGGTCCTCTCTAAAAAATAAAGAAATTTCTTTGAAGTGTGTTTAGATAGCTGTGTTGGTGTTTTTGCGTGATGGCTGATGTGGGCTCTCTTAAGGACTGGGAAATAAGAGGTGGGCATAGAAATGGAAAGAAGCCAAGAGTATTCAGGCTGAGAGAATTTGAAAATATAATGGTTTCTGCTGTGGGAGAGGGAAGGCAGTTCTATGAATATGGCATAATCAGGTTTCCTGTTAAATATTTTTTTTTTTTGATGGGAAGNAGATATATCTCACATGCTGATTTTTAATTTAATTTCAAATGGTGTGATATTAAAAGAAAATTACGATCATATATTGAAAACACATCGTTTCTTTGTATAGAAACTGAAAGTTCTGGGTAGTAGTTATACTAAAACTATGCATTTAATTCTGAATGTCCTACATGATTTGTTGCAGAGGTGTTCATACACATGATGAATCCTACTTCTTTATTTCTGCATTTACCTAGGTGTGTGTTATATGCATGGGTTTGAGCCAAGATGCTCTGGGGTGTTTTGTAATCTGCCAGGGTTTGTGGAAGGATTTGTCCCATTTGTTGTGATGGCAAGAAGAATAATGAAGACTTAGTGACTTCTGCCAGTTTTGAGAAATAGGTGAAGGCTCTAGGGTAAACCAGAATTTGACCTGGTTTAAACCCAGGTCTGACTTTTTTGACCCTGAGCGAGGCACAGTGAACTTTGCATTAACATTGAAATACATTTTTTGGAGGTCATTTCTCTAGAGTTCTTTGGAAGTCATTCCCAAATCTCTGCAAAATTTTAAGTTTGTTTAAAACATGTGGAAATTAGAGCTGACAGTATTTTAAAATCAGCATAGCTTTTAAATGATAATAACAGAAAGTTATTTTGCTTTCAAAATGTTTGTATAAATACATGTATGTTGATCAAATTTTTTATTGTAGAACTTAAAATTTATAGATGAACAGATCCCTTAATAATTTTAGTTTTTGACTTGCTATGTTTGTTTCAGTACAGCTGCTACCTGCTAAGTGCACTAGTAGTTTTAGAATTACTTGAAGGGTGTTACCACCATCACCTTCAAAGTGAAATTTACAGCTCCTCTAGTCTTTGTCCTTTTAATTCTAAGATCCAAATGAAATGTAATCCCAGGAGTGTTGTTTTGCTGTTGCAATGTAGTCTCTTTCAGATGATACATGATTTAGTTGGAAACAAATTAGCAGCTATGAATGCCTAAAGAAAGCAATTTAATAAACAAGATTTTTGTAAGACCTAATCAGAATTGTAAAATGATACTTGGGAATCAGTTACATTATACAATAGAGCGGGTGTGAATTGTAGGCATGTGTGTGGATTCATGGTTTCTAGTTACATTGTTCTCTCAAGTGATACAGGGGCTTCAACCTTCATTTTATTGTTGCTTCTAAATTATAACTTAACTATTAAATGTTTTCAATCAATAATGAAAGTTCCCACTCATAACTGTAGTTTCTTCTGGTGATTGATTTTAATGTTTAACTCCTGACACCCCACCCCCCCCTCCCCTCATTTTCTAGTGCTTTAAATCACCTGTTGCTGGTGAAGATTTGTTTGTTTTGCTCCTGCCCTGGAAGTTGTTCCATGCTGCTGACAGTGTCCATGTTGATGAGAAAGGTCATTATAAATGCAAAATAATCACAGGCAGGTACTCACCAGAATTCTATTGCTGCAGCTCCCCAGTGTGGGTGTATAGCTCCAGATTCATTATCTGTTGGTAGCGGACCCTTGGGCTGATGCTGCTGGTGTGTGTCTAACTGGGACACTTTATTTTTGTGATGTTCCACCGGTGTGATACAGAGATCATTATGGAGTGATGGTATAAAAAGATGAACTGGTTTGTTTCCAGATAACTTAAAATTTTGCACTATTTACAACCAAGTTTTTTTCAGCCTCTACAGGAAGCAGTTTTAATATAGAAAATATGTTACAAGAGAAGTTTCTTGGCAGTTGAAGAAGTGACAGGGCTTCTGTTATAGAGCTAAGTTTGCTTTCCAATTACCCTGATGCTAAATATATCCTTTTAGGAATTCTGCATATATTGGCTCTAGCTAGGGGCTTTCCCTTGTTTTCTTATTTGAATTCTTACCATATTTTACCTATTAAAAAAAAAAAAGAAAAATAAGTTAAGTCTTGAAAAGATGCTAGATTAATCAGTAAGGTACCAACTCTGAAGTTAGAAACCAACAGATACAGAAAATGAGTGCTTTACACTGCTTTTTAGTACCCCAGTCTGCTATCCTGTGTTGTAAGTAGTAGGGTGACTGATTTCTTTCCTTTTTCTGAACTCTTGCTGGTGGGGCATAAGGATATAACTTAAAACTCTGGCAACTATTTCTCAGTGTAGACAGAACTTTGTGAACCTTCTTTAGTTGAAATTTCAGGTTACGGCTATGGAAAAGGAAAACAACGAATTGCTTTTGTTTGCCTGGTGGTGTTTTCTGTTCTTTTACTCTTTTATGCATCTTTATTTCAGTAATCTATCAATTTTGTCAATGATGTTTGTTTTGGTGTATCCTTGTCTCCTCTCCTCCCCAATTTTATTCATCATGAGCTCTGCAAAAAGGGAAGAAAATTGCATAAAGCCTCTCAAGTGGCAGAGCACTTTGCAGAGAAGAATGCAAGATAATATTTGACAGTAGTTAGGGATGAGATTAAGAACTGAGGGGTAGGAAGAGAAAAGGGACTGTGTTGTCAAGAGGATCTGCTAGGTTCTAGTGTTGCCTGGACTCTGATTTATTCTCTTTGAATTGTTCTGGTGAGGTCAATTACAAATACCAGCAGTAAGTATAATTCAGTTTTTGAAGAGTTGTCATTTGCTTTTTTTTTTTTAGTAATAGTGTAATCTCAGAACATAGCCTAGAAATTTTACATTTGCTTCATTCATGAGCACTTGATGAAATCTAGTGTATAAGGCTGATTTTGAACAGTTGAGTGGCTTATTTTTGAGCTTATCTTAGAAGTAGGTGATTTTTTTCAAAGGCCTTAATATTGTTACAAGTGATCTAGCAGCAGAAATTTAAGGTCTTCTTTTCCCCTACCCTCTCCTCCTTCTTAAGATGCTTCCAGGGAGCTTTTTTTCTTCTGAATGTAGGTTTCTGAAAGCTTAGAATACCTTGTTGCAGCTTATTGATGCAATTTCTCCTTTTCAGCATCTTCTAGTGGTTCGGGAGTTCTTCCTCCCTTTGCCTACCCTTCCCAACTCCTAGTCCTGTATCTTTTTGCCTAGTAATTGACATCAGTCTTCCCAAAGTCCTCGTGTCTCTTTCCTTGCTAAAAGTGCATCTAACACTTGTTGTTATGAGAGTGAAAACCCAGTCACAGGAAGGTGAAGTGTTGTGCTCGTGTTTGCATATCAGGTCAGCTGCTGAGCCAGGAATAGAAGTCCTGTCCCATGACTCAGTGCCCTAACCACTGGCCTGCGCCGCCTCCCCGGAGCGCCCGTCTTTTCCAAGAATATAGTAGCGATGGGTATAGGAGTAACTACAGCAAATATAGGAGCTTTGCTTCCAACTCTGGCAGGGCTCCAAGGCTTATACACAGCTTAAAAGACAAGGGGAGAAAAAAAGGCTTTCTAAAGGAGCTCCGAGCTAAGTTCTGTGAAGTTACAGGTTGTTTTGCTTTGTTTAAAAACAGCAGGGGGAAAAAAAAAAAAAGTCTTAATTGAAAATAGCTTTCCAGAAGGTTTAGGATGTGGAAAAAAGTTCCATGTGTTTGAAAGTCAAACTTTGCTCTACAAATAACCTTAAGAGCGGCCCGTGATTAAATCTTTTGTATATTCAACAACAAACTCATTTTATGCAACCGCAACTATGATAAAATTGAATTAAATGAACCTGCCTCTAAGAAAAGATACTGAATAGCTGAGTAGCGCATTATTCAATGAATGGAAAACGGGGAGGCTGGCTGAAACTGCTGGGAAATGGTTTTAACATTCTATCGGGCTAAAGAGCAATTCTGTGGAATCACTATATTTGTTTCCCCCCTACCTCCCCGCCCTCATTTTTTAAATAGCAGTGCTCTTCATACTGTCAGAATTCAGTGTTGTGACACCCCTACTCAAAAGTTATGACAGCAGTGTAATGACAGCTACTGCCTCTTGAGAATCAATCAGGCAATTAATTTTGTAAATGAAATGCTGATTATACAAAGCTTCACATGAGAGGCCCAGTGATTAAAATCAATTTAACAAATTGTTTCAGGTGGGACTTGATTAATAATTTGCCATAAATGCTGAGGATATATGACCAGCATACCTTTTTGTGTGTGTGTCTGTGTGTGTTAATATAGAACTATATATATCACTGGGAGTGGAAAAAATCTGCAGCTAACTGTATGTACTTTTGGCTTGTGACCTAGATGTGATTGGTTATACCTTTTTGTGGGTACCCTGTCATCCCCAGTGTCCACAATGTCACTTTCTCAGCTAGTGTTCTCTCCAGCAATTAAACACATCTAACTTTTAATTTTATTTCTGTGAGTAAAGCCAAGTAGTTGAAAAATTGTATTCAGATCCACTTGAATATTAAGTTTAGGATTTTTTTTCTTTAAAATTTAAAGTGGATGTGGCATTTTTTTTCCATTTACATCTCCCCTCCCCTGCCCCCCCCACTTATATTTAGGACGTTGTGCATTTTCCCCTCTTACTGCAATACTTCTCTCTGCAGGCAGCCTTCCTGCAGAGCTCCTCTCGTTCCACTCAGGGCACTGCTCTATTCCTTGGCTGACACTATTTTTAGTACATCCTTTTCTGTCCATCAACGCCATGTTTGTGTAAGAGCTGTACAAAGTAGGTAAGGGATTTTTTTTTTTCTGAGTTCCAGATGGCAGCCATGCACAGTGAGTGAAGGTGTTTACTTGTCTAGGAAGCTGAGAACCTCATTGCCAGACAAAATAGAAGTAACTGGTATTCTGGGTGGGGCTTTGCTTTTTTTAACTTGGTTTTCTGGGTTTATGAATGGATTTTCTCTTCCTTGTTGAGCCAAAGCCTTGGCTACTGAGGAGACCTTAAAGCTTCGAGGCATCCACTGGTAAATCTAGCCTGAGAACTTTAGGTTACTGTTTTCCCTTGCTATCTGCCTTGCTCTCCTGCTGGGGGTTGCTATTTTGACAGTAGAAA
This sequence comes from Regulus satrapa, assembly GCA_013396955.1. Classification (NCBI taxonomy): domain Eukaryota; kingdom Metazoa; phylum Chordata; class Aves; order Passeriformes; family Regulidae; genus Regulus; species Regulus satrapa. The sequence goes on along the minus strand of VWZN01011479.1, from coordinate 409,701 downwards.
TGCCAGACAGAGAGCTCTGCCTGTGTCTGCCCGTGCTCCAGTGCCAGAACGGTTCTATTGGTTCCAAACCATCCAGCACAGGCAGTTCTGAGTTCAGACTGGGCTGTGGATGGAAGTAGCCAAAGCGTGGTCACGATGATCTGCGCTGTGCAGCAAGTAGGAGAAGCAGCTGGAATCACCTGTTGTGTAGTCGCAGATGGGTTTGTTAGAAGACATTTTAAGGAACCCCTGAATTCTGCTGCACTAGAAATTGCTGCAAATTTGTTGACGAGGGGAGTAGAGCTTCTGCATGCCTAAAGAAAAGCGGTCTTCTTTCTCCAAGTTGGAGAAAGCAAATCTAAAGGCAGGACTATAATTCCCAAGTACTTCCCAGAAGAAGTTTGATATTAGGAAAGTGGGTTACAGGAGAAAATTGAATGCTCAGGTGTGATGAGGACGCATGACACAAGCTAACTTCAGAGTAACCTATTAGCTGTCAGTAGCTGGCAATGGCGAAGGCAGCTTGTGGGGCAGTGGTTCTGAGCTGTATATCCATGTGAGCTTGTCAGAAACCTAGGAAAGGGATGGCCATCAGCTGTGTTGATGTGTATAATTGCTTCTTGATGTTGTCTTAACCTTTGCGGGCGCTTGTAGAGGCAACTGAAAAAGTTAGTTATGTACACTTCATTAAAAACAGGTTTCTTTTCTTTGCTCTGTTTGTTGTGATTTGTTCTTTCAGTAGTTGTTTCTTTTTATCTATATGCAAAATTATAAACAGAGAATGGCTAGTACACAGACCTTACAGTTTTTGGGTTGTGTGTGTTAAAGAGGACTCAAAAGAAGGCTGAGAACCAGTATATCCTTCTTCCTCACCCTGCAGAAACAGTTGTTAGTATAAATTATTTGTAAATGTTCTAGGCAAGTAGTATTTGATTCTTTATGGGGCACAGCTTTGTTTGTTTTTTTTTTCCTTTCGTCTTGTAATTACTTACTTTCTGGTTTGAGTGGGAAATAATCTTTCTGATGTCCCCCTGCAGCTGAAATTAGACAGTATGCAGAGCCTTTAAGACAAGGAAAATGGCCATTTATGTTAAAATTCTGGTAGTGTATGCTTCTTCATTTATTGGATTTTATTTCATCATGGGCTTATGTTGAACTCAGCTTTTTGTTTTTGCTTATTACTTATTGTGCTTGTGCAACTGCCTTTTTAAAATTAAAATTTTAGTAAAACAGACAGTAGATTTCCTATTTAAAAAAAATAGGAAGCATGCTTACTATTCACCTCTCAGGCTTTATTATTAATGTCTGAATTTAATGCTGTACATTCATACTTTTTTAATAGTTGCTTACAACTTTCTTAAATGGATGTTGAAACACACGTGATGAGAGTTGTTTTGATGCTCCCTCTTTTGTCACGTAAAAATGTTGGCTGAGGCGTCCTTGTACATGTTCATACAAATGATGACATTATCTCGGAGCGGATTATCTTTTCTGCAGTTCCATACTCAAGCCAGCTGTGTCATTGTATTATGGTGAATACTTCTGATTATCTTTAGTGATAAATTTGTGACTTGGTGCCTGACATAGAGTTGAAAGCTCCATGCCCTTCTTCCTTGGAATGTCAGTGTGTAATTGTCAGCTGTCTTTATTTATGATGAGGTTTCAAGGCTTTGTTTTTTATACATAGATGAGTTTTCTCTCTCTTTTTTTTTTTTTTTCTTTTTTAAATATGAAGACAGAAGCTTTGGCTGGAGATCAATGAATAAACAAAGACTTATTGTATTCATAGCTCTAGGAGTTTGAGGGAAAGCCTACTTGAGAGTGTTGAGTTCATGTTGTTTTGTTACAGGCACAAATGATGGAGCATTAGTTGGGATGCTCTGTGGCTTATGGTTACTTTAAATCACTGCATTTTCTGTTGTCAGCCAAAGCAACGGCTCTATTTTTTTGTTGTTGTTTTTTAAACAAACAAAAAAGCACACTTTCACTTGAAAAGTAGTTACATCTCTCACGTAAGTACTCTTGTCTTCTAGTGAATAGCTGTGTCTGCCTCGTAGAAAAGAGCTCTACCTGAATGGGATTCACATCTAAATCCCATTGTGATCTTATTAAAGTGTCTCCCACTCCTCCCTGTCTTGAGATTTTAGTGGTAGGGGTCTTCATGGCATCTTTAAATGGAAATCTTGCATGTATTTTGGGACAGTGACTGGCGTTGTTCATAACTATCATTCAAGTAAACATTTTGTTTTTAGAAGTGAAACACTAGTTGATAACTTAATAGTGGATATAAATATATATAATGTGTGCATTACATCAGTAATGCCTTAAAAGTAGAGCTGGTTTTGGTCAGACCGCTTCTCAGGTTATTCTCTTGTGCAAGCTGCTTCAGATCTGAGTGTAGATGATGTAACTGAGAAAACACTGGCTAAATTACTTAAAGAAAAGGGTAGAGTATTTTTCTCTCACTTTAGAAAAGGCAAAATTGACTCTCCACGTACTTCAGGGTAAGGTGATTTATTTGATTGTTTTGGATGGGGGGCAAGCAGAGGTGGTGGTGATATCGAGTTTACAAGTGGGTGTAGAATATTAATTTTTTCACTTCTGCATATAGTAGGAATGTCAATTTTCTGTATTCTTTTGCACAAAACATTGAAGAAAGGAGCAGCAGGTAGGAGAAAAAAGTTGTCAGTTGGTATTTGTAAATAGTGTAGGCTTTTCAGTGTCCTACCTTAATAGTTGTATTGTCAGTCTAAAGACTGGGAATGAAACCTTGGCCCTGTTGAAATAATAAGCAAAACTTCCACTGGGTGTGTTTTAAGGTGCTCATGAGGCACATAACAGGCAGGGGCTCTTATGAAGTGCTCTGTTCTCACAAAGCCTGATAGTATGTGTGCAAATGAATCTGATACTGACATGAGAAAGGCACTATAATAAAGGGGTTATAAATTGTAGTATTTCTGTGGACTGAACCAAAGAAAAAGACTGAGGCATTTTGAGGAACTACAGATCTACTGAAAGTTTTAATGAGATGCAGCAAGTTGAAGAGGAGGTGTGGAATCGGAAGCAAAAGGCAGAATCCATCTAGGCTTGCCTGGAAGAATATGGCGGTAAAAAATAGCACGAGCAAGCAGTAGATAAACTGTCAAAATGGTAATGTGTGTATTAGGAGTAAAACAGCACTGAAGAAAAATGGGGCTGTTCTGTGAAGGCAGGAAAAGAAGCAAATCGATGCAGATTACTACAGTGACACTAAAAGAAAATGTAATAAGTAATTAAAACTTTGCACTACAGCATGTAGTAGAAATAGAAAGTAAGGGCATGGAAGATGTGAAAATACACACATCATCAATTTATAGTCAAACATGTACGCTGGGATTTAGAGGAATGTGATGCAGTTAGAGCAATATTGTAATTTTTGGTAAATGTTAGGAAGCACATGTGGAGGGGTTGGGTTATGATCCCTACAGCATGAAGAGGTTGATACTTCTCATAATCATCCTGTCACTGAAAACATGTCTTTGAAAATTGTTGGAACTGATTTAAAAAAAAATTGGAACTTAATAAATGTTAAAGGAACCTTCTGATGAGATTATAATATATATATATCTCAATTAACAACTTCTTTTAATAAGCTTTCAAATATAATGGATGAGAAAAAGTCTTGCTATAAGAATGAAATCAGAAAGTCTACAGGAATGATAAAGCTAAAAACTATGCATGCATTAAAGCTGGAAAAAGTTAGATTGAAGTTTTTGCCCTCGCTGTGTGGGGGACAGTACTTGATGAGCAGGCTGTTTTTCTTTCTTTTAAATGTATGGCTTCAGGTCTTTCTCGCCATACACTGTTCTGAAGACAAAAATCTGTCTTTCTGTTAGAGAGTTTTCAGTTTTTAGAGTGGTATTGATCGTGGACATATTAAATTCTACGATTTGTTCTGTGTTGAAGAAATGATGGGGCTTTTTTGTTAATTTTTGGGGTTAGAATTTTTTTCCTTTTTTTAAAATTTTTACACAAGGCAAAGTGAGGCATTGTTGTAGGAAGTTTGGCTTGGTTTTGATGGCTGTAGGTTAGATTCTTTGAAACACACAGTTTCTGGAAGCACTTTCAGAGCACATTTGTCATCAAATTGAAAAGTTGTTGCAGTTGTAGATGTGCGGCATTTCCTGCAATTCAAGCCCCATGATTTCAAGTCAGGATGCAAGAAATTGGTAAATTTTGAAATTCTTTTGGTTTCGTGAGAAACTGTGGCAGATGCAGAGCAGCATCTCATGCAGCTACTTTGGATGGTGAGACAATTGTCACCTTTATTCACATATGGTAAGTGAAGCCCTGCTCCAGTAGCTCGCACTGGTCCCGTCACCGCCCTGCGTGGGGTGGATATCTGGAGCCTGTGAGGACTGAAGAGTGACTGTGGGTTTAAAGACAGCTATATCTGTGAAGGAGAAACGCTTAATGTTGCAAGGGCAAACTTAATTCCAGGAGCTCTCAACTTCTGCAGTAATAATCTTAAGCCTGGGGGAGAGCTGGCTCTTTGGTTTTGTTTTGCCTCACAGAAATATGTTGACAGCCACTGTGTCACTGGTAGATGTCTTCACCTTTAGCTGCGCCACCATAGAGAGCTGGGATCTAATCTGAAGGGATGAGGAGTGGCAGTGGTGACTTGCCACCCCCTCTAAAGACCGACCAGTGCATAGGATGAGAAACATTTCTTCACTAAGTCTGTCTTCTCCAACCCTGGAGATCACAGAATACTCTACTGTTTGGTCTTTCCCTGAGATCTTTGGAGGGAGGAGGGAACAGCAGCACTGATGGCTAGGTTGGGTCCCTGTGCATTGTCCCAGTAATTTGTCCAGGACAGTCACTGCTCTCTTAGTCTAGCCCTCTCATATTCAGGTATCTCCAGTCCTTGGTCCAGTTTCCTGACTGCAGTGTTCACAATAATTTCTGAGTATGTCCAGGTCCCTTGCTTCCCAGTGACCACAGCCCCCTCGATTCCAGTGTTGTGTGAGACACTCCAGTCCCTGGTGACTGGATTTATAGCAATATCTGGGGCTTTTCATCCCTCCACCTTTCTGAATGGAGGGATACCACCTGAGGGAAAGAGGAGTGGCTCATCTGAAGAGAACATGGAGAAGTGTAGTGATGGCAGGCTGGTGAGAAGGAGAGAAGGAAGGATGCGCTGGCAGCGAGGCTTTCTCTCCCAGCACGCACACAGAAGCTCCACTGCTTGGAGGTCACTAGTCCAAAGGACAGAGACTCTTTGGCCTGTATCCATGTCACCTCCTGACCTTGTTTCCTCCTCTCCCCTTCAGCTCTTTCTGCCTCACTTCTGTCTCCATTGCTTTTTTAACTTGTTGTCCCTCTTCCTTTGTCTGGCAAATTCAAGGCAGCCTCCATACACTTTGTAACTCCTCTGAAGAAGCCTAGTCCTGCCCCTCTTGTGCTCCTGTTTATTCCTCCTGTGCTCCCGGTCTGGTGACATTCAGGTGCTCTCTCTGACAGGGGCACATGCCTTGCCTTTCATGAATGTCCAGTGTCACCCTGGGAAATTAAAATTCTCTGCCTCAAAGCATGGCAGAGGTATATTCAAGTGTTTTATGTGAGAACATAAACCATGTATTTTTCTGTGACCTCATTCTAAGACATAGCTGAACTATTTCTGCTGAATTTTCCAGAGAATTTCAGCCTCAGGCATACATATGCCCTGGAAAATTTCAGCCTAAATGCCTGAAGTTTGGCAAAGTTTATATGCACCTGAAAGTAGTCTTAATAATCGAAAATGTCAGATTGTTTTAGCTGTGTAGCTATCTGCATTGTTTATGTTTAAGAATTGGATGCAGGAAAGAAAATAATACACTCAAAATTAATTCAACTTGAATTTAAGTAAATGTGGTTATTGGAGATGAGACCTGGAAATTATACCCTGAAACAGAAGATGTTAGCAATGAAAAGTGCTGTTTGGCTTCATGGAAATCTAATGGAGGAAGCTCAAGACTCACATTGGACAAGAATTTATGTTTGAGAAGAAGAATATGACAGATGGTGCACAGAACATTAAAACACAGAAATAAACGTAGATAAAGTATTGTGGTGTATAGGAGGAAATGTAAGTTGTCTCCTGGGACACGGTAAGGAGGAATCTATAGTTCTTCTGCTTAGCCTTTGTGATTTTAATTGGAAACTGTGGTGAGAGTGCATGATGGCCTTAAAACAAAAAATCAAAATCAAGAATGTTATTGTGGATCAGGTGATCTGAAGTGGTTGAGGAGCCATTGATTTTGAAAAGTATGAAATATAAATAGTAAATTACCCAGGGACACTTAGCAGCAAAAAATAGAAACTTCTAATCTGGCTACTGAGCAGGCAAACAATAAAGGGAAAATTGCTGAATAATACTTACCCAAAATTAGCAGTGAATGTGGAATTTGCCATGGTAGCAAAAAAGGGCAGTCCTCTTCTGAAGTGAATGGAGGTGTGATGTGAGAAGGAGGTTATCATTTCCACCTTCTCAGGTGTAGCATGCCCATATTAAGATTACTTTATTAATCTTAACCCTATTATTACTTTAGGTTTTTGGTGACATTCCTGGAAAATTGGTATTGGTACTTGTGAAGACAGCCAGGGAAAAAAAATGAGGTTTGATGGATTTTATTTGCAGTAAGAATAATATTCAGTAAGCAGTGACTACTTTGAAAAGGGCATAATTTTGATGGAACAAAAAAAGCAGTGTGTTAGTAGTGCAAACATTAGTGATGAGGAGAAACAGGGATGGCAGTGAGAAGTGTTAGTTATTGTTGCAATAACTATTACATCAGAATATAATAGTCAGAAAGGACTTGAAGAAGCTGTATTGCATAGGAAGTTTTTAAATTAAACTGTTCAGCAGTATATTGCAGGAAAACATGTGCAAAATGTGCTGCAGGAGTGAGTCCTGCTCCTGATGGAGGGAGTGGGCTGGCTGGGTGAATTAATAGTTCTTTTCTTGGTGGGGGGAGCAGGAATGTGCCACTTTCATGAAGAGATTGTGATAGGCTTTTTGAAAGCTTCCCCCCACATTCTTCCATGAACCTAACCAGAACTCAGGAATCAAAAAATAGATGTCATATTAACAATACAGGGCTGCACTTCACGAAGTATGGTATTTTTTCTGTTCAGTTAGTTCTCAGTAATAAAACATGAGTAATACTACACAATGGTTGACACCTGTCCTGAAACTGTTACAGGGCTTGGTAAGTGCTGCCAAAAAGTCTAAAAATAAAACTTTCCTCCCTTACCTCCCTTCCCCCTCCATCACTGGTTGCAGTTTGGGTTTTCTGAGGTCTATTATGGAGGCAAATAAACTTTCATGTAAAATGTGGCTTATGACTTGCTTTTTGATCTGGAAACTTACTAGTGTTTTGTGCATGAAAGCAACAGGAAAATGCTGAAATGCAGTATTCTGTGTGCATTGCCCTTCTTGGAAACCTAAGCTTTTCTTTCTAGTTTCTCTTTTTTTTTTTTTTTTTTTTTTTAATGTGAAAGAGCAGGCATTTTCCCAAGGTTAAATGGTTTGCCCACTGTTTGTGTCTCTCCTGATATATATATATTTATGTTTATTTTTTTTTGTTTTAACGATAAGGTTAGTGATGCTAATCAGTGTGCAGCAGTATATTTAATTATTTCTTAAGCTTAAATTTTTTGGGCAATTTTTCTGCTTTTTGTCTGTATAGGCAACAGCCTCAAGTTTTAGTGCAAAATATTTTTTTAAGTGGTTTTGAATGGAATGGAAGTCCCAAACTTACTATTCAAAACCTCATCTAATTAATCAGAGAGCCCAGGGTATGCTACTTTGCCGGTTTGTACATCAAGTCAATATTTGATGTGTAAAGCGTTGAGAAAACACATGTATAATTCACCCGCAGCGAGCATGACGATTCTGACCTTTTTCTTTGGCGCGTCTTAAATATTCCTTTGCTTGTATTTGCCAACAGGGTAGTCCGATGGATCCGATGGTGATGAAGAGGCCGCAGCTCTACGGCATGGGCAATAACCCTCACTCTCAGGCACAGCAGAGCAGCCCCTACCCCGGGCAGTCCTACGGCCCTCCCGGCCCCCAGCGCTATCCCGTGGGAATGCAGGGCCGAGCCCCGGCAGCCATGGGAGGAATGCAGTATCCACAGCAACAGGTTTGTGGAGGATTTTTCTGGATTGCTTTGGTTTCCCTCCTCTCTTTCTCTTCCCTTCTGACATTCCGGTAATACAGAGGGTGCAAGAGAAAAACCTCAGAAATAAGTATTTCTTGTGCAGGAAGATGAAGGACTGTTTTAAAATTAAACAAATTATGTTCTCAGTGTGAATGTTTTCTGAAATCCCGTACAGTTCGAACAGGATTTAGTTTGTTGCTGGTATTATTCTGGAGAGAGAGAAGTATATCAAATGCCATGAGTTGTTTTTTTTCCAGTTGACACCACTTAGCCTTGCATATTTTTTGGTTCTTTTCTTTGCTGTTGTTGCTATTTTGTTCTTTTTTTTTTTAGGGGTTTTCATGTTTGCTTTCTCTCCAGCTTACATACACTTAAATGTAAGATGAAAACCTAGAGATGACATCAGTACATCAAGGCTAGTGTAGTCCAGTGCATACAAAAGTGTTCCATATTTATATCAGCTGTTGTTGTGGTGGTTGGCTTTCTTTTTTCTCCTCATTTTGATGGGAGTCTGTAGCTTTTCCTATTTTTTTTTTCTTTTAACAACTCTTTAAAGTCAGGACTTTTTATAATGCATCAGAGTATATAGAAAGGTAAGGATCTCCTTTTTATATACTTGGATTTCACAGTTGATGGAGACTTCTTGTGCTTTTTTCCTACCCTTTTTAAGAAGGTCAATCTCAATGTGCACACCATGTACTAAGAAAAATAGAGCAGTTTTCAAATGGAGAGATAAACCTAAGTTACCAAGAAGCTAGTGTTTTGCTAATTTGTTTTTGTTTTTGTTTTTTAAATTAGGGATGTGAGTGTAGGCAGTGAGAGCTCTACACTGCCTTGTGAGCACAACAGATCAGTAACGTGGTCATTAATGGGAAAGAACATTTGTTTTGTGCCACTCACCGCCGCATAGCTTTTTTTCAAAAAAGCTAATAACAAAGTCATAGCTTTTTTTAATGTAATTTATTGTTAAATATAGAAAATAAATTTTTGGACTCCTGGCAGATAGGTGCCTGACCAATTCTTGTTATTACCCATCCAGTAGGACAAGATGTTAATCAGGCAGTACATTAAACAATAGTTTCAAATATATTATAGTATCATTAGCACAATCTTAGTTTTTATTCTTTTCTGCTGTTAAATAGATAAACTTACTGATAAGGAAGAGATTGTTTAGTTTAGAAATGCCAAGCAGTATATTTGGTTGCTAGATTCAGGCAGCAAAGCATTTTGTCAGTTGCAAAAGGGAGGAGAAAATAGAATAAAGGAGGCTTTATTTTTCTCCATGTAGCTTTAATCATAGTGAAGTTATTAAAGCACATTTTTAATTTAAAAATGACTTATTCTGTGTTACGCGGAGATGAGTGTTGAATTTTCAGTGCATTTGCTAATTGCTTGGTAATTGTAAATTACCCGTCAGCAGGCAGTGACCTGGCAGCGCCATTGGCTGCCGGCCCCATCCGTCTCCTCGCAGCGCCGCCGAAAGTGGCCGAGCGGCAGCGCCGGCCCGAGCACCAGAGCTCTTCGGGGAAAAAGGGACAGGATAATTATGACATTGAGTTCTTATTGAACGGACATCAGCACCTAGGCATGGGTTTGTTTTTTTTTTTTTGGACAGCCTCCAAAGCTTCGTGTGTTTGGTTTGTGAACCTCTAATGATCTGAATCCAGTTCTTTTCATATTGCTCATATATTACCACCTTTCTACAAAGGATTAAAATGCAGGAATGCAGGTTTGTAAATTGAATTGCCAACTTACCAGCTGAGTGGTAAGTTGTCTTTGGCACAGGATGCCACAGTTTGATTCCTGGCTGGATTTTTACTCCTGTGACATGAATATTAAATAAGGAGAGCCTGGCTATGCTTGTTAAAACTGTGTAGCACGTACCTACTTTAGATATCTTACATATATATATATATATATATATATATATATGTAAAATATGTAATATTGCCAGAAGTTTCAGAAGATGAATCCCAGCACTTTCTGGAAATTGGACTGTTTTACAATGTCACATTGAATTTATCAAAAGCGTAAGGCATTTTCAAAAACTCGATTGGTTAAAAAATACTGGGCCTTAAACACATACTGTGCTCAGATTTAAGTATTGTGCAGAGATAGCATTGAGTAGATGGATTATGAGGGTGGAAGTGCCACACTGTAGGAAGGGTGGGAAGCATCAATGGGAGAGATTGTTCTTATTTTAAGTTATAGTTTGCTGTTGCCCAAAGATAGCTGAGGGTGTCAGCTCTGTTTCCTTGGATGAAACAAGAAGGTTTTTTGTTAAACTGTGAAGATTTTTGAATTTTGAAGAAGACCTTGAAATGTTAAGTCTGGCTCTTTGTCAGCAAGTGTTGTGGCTTGAGGTTAGAACTATGGGACTTGACAGATTTTAACTTGCAGGCTCTGCTGCAGGATCCTGCAAATGAAGAAGTAAAGATGAAAAACAGCACCCTAAAGATGGAGCTAAAATTAATGGAAATGGTAGAATTCAAGGTAATTGCCTAGATGTAGTTAGCTGGTCTATGTCATATTGCAGCAGAGAATAGTGTGTTCCAGCCTGCAGCCCAGAGGTGGAAGAGCTCTCTCTCTCAGGAAGGGAGGCCTCTGGCATAAGCACCAGAAGATTACAGAAGATGAAAAAGATGAAATGTTATCAGGTGCAGTTGGCCTACCTATCTGCAGCACGGGTGTTAAGCACAGCCTGGTAGCCAGTTTTAAAAGAGTTATCCATGAAATGCTGAAGACGCTCTCTTACAACTGAGAGGTCAGACCAACTGTTTGGTCTAGGCATGCTTGACACCAAACATGAAGGTGCAAATAAACCCCCAGGTTCTCTTAAAATTCCATGTGGAAACTGCAGGATGTTGAAGTGACTATGGAAGGTATGGGGTACGTTCTGCAAAGGACTGAAGAGAGAAAGCAGATCCCCTAGGTGATGAGTTGGGAACTCATCTCTGATGAGTTATCAATGATGAGCCCCAACACAGCACACTGAGCCTTACATAAGGGGCACAGTTTGAAATCCAGGCAATCTCTTTACACTAATACAGCTAAAGATAAAGGGTCTAGATATATAAATGGCCATATAGGAAAGGCAGGTTGATTGTAGTAAAAGTAATGGTAACCTGAGATTCTCACTTTCTTTTTTGACAGTTAACAACAGAGATACAGATTTGTTATGTGAAGATGGGTGATGCTTCCTGGAACAAAGTGCTAAGCAGCATTTTGTAAGATTTTAAGGGCATGTCCAGTTAACCCAGTGTGAGTCAGATAAATATATGAAGCATTTGGACTGATTTGACACATATATAAAAGAGAAAGGAAGGTGATAACAAAAGGGTCATACGCTTAATTTATAAAATTGCAGACTTGACATATCTCTTGTCAGGATGCATTAATATGGAAAATTAATTACTTAGAAAGAGATTTTTATATTGTTAGGAAACTTGGAATTTTGTTTCTTTCCCATTCACCTTCAGTGGGAGAGGGGGAAGGAAACAAGGGAAAACTGAGAGCAAGATGACCTATGCCTTTGTTGTTAGTCTTCATGAATGAAACACAAGTTGCAACAAGGCTTTAAAGTACTGTTCTTGCATGTAGGTCTTAATACTGCTATCTCATAATCTCATGAATTCTCTCTTCTGGTTTGCATGGGGTGAATGTAATTTTTTGATTATTAGTACTCCTTACCCAGGGAATGTATGTAAAACCAGAAAGCAGAAAAATATTCTTTCAGATTTAACTTTCAGTTTCTAATATCTTAGATATCACTTGGAATTACAAAGAGATGATATCAAAACTGAAAATCCTAATATGCAGGGATAGCTAACACCTGAAAACTTCAGGCTTGATTTTGCAATACATTTCAATATGAGTGAAATACAATCTGAGTAATACGATCTGATTATAAAGACAATTGCTTTTAATTTAACTTTTTTTTTGCCTCACACCCTTTTTGGACCTCAGTCAAGCAAGTGATGATGCCACGATCTCTTCCTTCTGGCTTGAGTTCAATTGCCCTCTCAAAGTGCTTTAGAGCTATGTGCTGTAGGAAAACCTTCTGCTGCTTTATGAAGCCATTTTTGCTAAAATAAAAAGACCTCAGAATATTGGTCAAAATAAGGGGCTTTTTTCTCACCAGTGGTGTTGCTTTTTCTTGATAATAGCATACAGTTTTATATTTTGTGATGAATTTCCTTAAGCTTAGAAATCATATACTTGAAGTAGTCACAGGTTTTGAAAGTTTTCATCAAAGTTTGAAGGCTTGGATTTAGGAATATGTTTGTAAGAATTGAATAGTGTGATATGCCTGTTTAATCAGATGATCATTGCCTAATTGATTTTTTTTTTTAGCATGCATTAAAATTCCTTGTGTACTTGATGGACTGGAACAACAGCTTATTGTGTAAATAGGATCGTGTTGCTATAACGCATAGTAAATTCCTTATGAAAGATATTTGCATGGATATGTACAACAGCCTTTCCTAATAGCTATTTAAAATGGGACATTTCAGTACTGGTCATGCAGTTGCCTTAGTGCCTTGAGCCTCCTTGCTGCAAAACAAGATATGAGGCCTGAGCCTCTATCTGGTTTGGTTTTTTTTTTGGGGGTTTTTTTTGTTTGTTTGTTTGGGTTTTTTGTGTTGTTTGTTTTGGTTTTTTTGGTTTTTTTTTTTTTTCTGTAGAAATACGGTGAGATTAAAGGGTGCTAATCACTTGTCCCTTTAACTTTTTTCAATATTCTTGATTTACAGAATTCCAAACCGAATGTTATCTGTGTCCTCTCTGTTTTAAGAGTGGAACTGTAGATATCCAGAGCGGTACTAATTCCATTTCCCCCTTTTTTTGATACACGGATGATTTTGAGGTGTAAGGAAAATATGCCTGTTGTTGTCTTATATGGCAAGTTTCAATGTGGAGTTTTTTTT
>VWZN01011479.1:374411-396350 GCA_013396955.1 Regulus satrapa | reverse complement strand
TATTGTAATGGAAACTGCAAGTAGACCAGAACTATAGCAGCAGCAGTGTGATTACATAATTTAGGAAAGGGTTTACAGTGCCCGTATTGGGTAATGTCCCAGGTTGGAAATGTTGAGTTTACGCCAAGGAAATCAGTTGGCTGTTGGCTTGGCAGATAGAGTTTTAAAGCTAGCAAACACACGTGTTTACTCCTGGTTGGCTGGTTGCATGTGTTATTTTGTGAAGTAATTTTAATTCTCAAAGATTGAATTATGTCAAGAAAGTGAGGCTTAGTGTCATATTTTGGCCTGAACCATTAATTTAGAATGCTGTGTATACATACAGCAAGTAGTGGTCAAGTGATAACTTTTTTGTTCCTCTGTGTGCATAATTGCCCTAACTGCCCCGACGATACTAAATACATTGCAGTTTTTTGCTCCTAAGTAGGTGTTAGCACAATTGATGTTAGTCTTGTTAAAGAGAGCAGACAGAGAAAATAAGCACCATTTTCTGTTCTTGGTCTATTTCTTTTTCAAGAACAGAGAATGAATCAATGTGATTGAATCTCAAAAACAGCCGGCAGAGGACAAAATAGTGAGATGTGTTGCTTTTTCTTAAAGATTGATAGATGCATTTGATGCACACACATAAGAAGGGAGTGTGAAGCTTTGATCAGCATGTCCTTCAGAAGTACATTTTTCTGGATTTTTGTTTGATTTACTTTGGGGGTTTTGGGGGCATTTGTTTTTCTTTTGCTTTTGGTACGGCTTTTGTGGTGTGTGTGCGTGTTCTATTTGGGTTTGCTTGTTTAGTTTATTTTGGTTTGGTTTTTTTCACTTTTTTTTTGGTTTTTTCCATTTATTTGGAGCTGTCACTAGCAGATTATGGACCTGCTTTGTTAATTCCTGGAAAGCAGAAATGTTGACATTCTAATGGATTACTTTTGCCAACTTTCCTGTTCTGTAAAAAATGTAAATACTTTTAATTAATGTAGTTCTTCAGTAACATTTTGTTTGAGTGATATTTATTTTATTTATTTGATAGATCTGTTGTCCTGTTAAACTTCTATAAGCCTCTAGGAAAAAAAAAGTCAGTAAAGTAAGTAGAACTGCTGCTTCTGGAGAATGTAAAGTTTGAACCAGAAAAAGGGACAAGAAGTCATAGCTGGTTGTCTTTCATGGAAGGTCATCTTTAAGAATGGGTCTTTTGATAGTCAAGTGTTAATAATTGCAAAGAAAAGTTGCTACTCTTTGTCATGTAAAGAAATGGGATTTTTAAATTTCAGATTTAGGAAAATGCTAAGTACTGTGCTTGTGCAGACTGTAGGAAAATGTTTAGCATGGTTCTTTCTTTTGGGTATACTAAGCCTCATTGACTAAATTGAAAAAAAAGTCTGCTGCTTTAGTTCATGGCAGGATAAGGCTTTATGCTGTATTGTCTCCTTTAGAATTATCCCTTCTATTGAGTGTAATTCACTCTATAGAGGGAGGTGTGAGCACAGATTACAGATAATCACAGAATCTAATTCGACATAAGTTTGTGGTCCTTATGATAGTTTAGCTCTTCATCTTAATGCTGGTCATCTGAGATTGTTTACCGAAGAAAATCCCTTAAGTAATGGAATTGCATTATTATGGTAAATAGAAACATTTCAGTAGCTTCTATCATTCTTTGAAACGGTCCAGAAAAAAAATGTAGGTTGAAAAGGGAAAAGAACTGATCTTTCAGCTGGTGAGAGATGGCTCGGAAATGAGACTGGGTCAACATTTTTATCTGTTGAATTTCCATATAATGACGTTCAATAAATGCTAATTTTTACATCCAAACTGGAGTAAGGGGCAGACAACATTTGTACAGAAAATGTGTTAGAATGGCCAATGTATTATGACAAATGAAATGTATTTTTGTTACTGCTAAATGATTGTCATTTAGCTGGAATATTTAATAGCTGTAATCGCATTTGTTGTTCTGTGTGGAAGTGGGGACATGAGAGAGGAAAACATATGCAAGCCCTCTGTGCTGGTGTTCTGAAAAAGGTTGTTGTTAAAAGAAGCAGCAGTTATTTTGGTTTTGGGAGATTGGTTTGCTAGCAGAATTAGCTGTCAGTCTCCACTGGAGTTAGGCAGGAAATAGATTTTGGTGATCAGGAGTGGAGAACAGAGAGCCGTTTGCTGCTTCACTAGGAAGGTACAAAATCATTTACTTATGAACAGCTCATTTTACATGGCAGCAGGAGACATGAGTTTATTTACATTTGAAGTAAAATAAGCATCTTGCTTTAAGAAAAGGCTGCTGCATTACTCTGTTCAACAGCTGCCATATAATGACAGTGCCAGGAGGGTTTTAAAGTGTAGGTAAGGAATAATTGACTGTTACTCTTAATAGTATAGTCATAGCAGTTTTTTGTTAATAGTATTAATCAAAGAATAATTGACACTTAAATGGTTGAAATGATGTCCTGACCCATCATGCACATATACTGTTTGTTTTTTGTAATGGTATTGTAACTGTATTTCCCAATATTCCTGAGGGAACTCGGACTTTTTTTTTCTATTTTTTTTTAAAATCATGATATGAGTTTCTCAGAAGATGCTATCATTTGTCTGTAGATTTGGACTTGCTCAAAGGAAGCGAGGGAGGCAATAGAGTGTGCTTTTTTTAAAAAATAGGGAGTGTATTTCCCACAGCTGAAAATAGGGCTGAAGATAAGGGGAAATCAGTGGGAAATTTGCTGTGACTTCATTGGATCCACAATTTCGCTTCAGGGCCATGTTTCTGGGGTTGGGTGACTTGTCTTTAATTGATATCAGGGTAGGCAGAATTAATCTGCTAAGTCAATTGAAGAGACTTTCAGAATGAGGCAGGTCAGTACCCTTCACTTTGGTCACCCTGGGACAGAGTCAGGTATTTTTCTTCTTGGAACAATAGGACTTTCAAAAAAGTATCTGATGTTTCAGTAGTTCAAGATAAGATGCCTATTGCTAGCAGCAACTTTCATTTTTTAATAGACTAAGATTCATATTATATTTAGCTTCAGCAAAACTTGTGTAAAGATTACAGTGGGAAGGTTAGTACTGCAAAAAACCAAAAGTAGTTTCCACACCTTTTTTATCTAGTCAGTCTTAAATGACATGGGTTCCATGCAGTCTAATTCAGGCTTGCTCAGTAACATGCTTTAGTTTTGCATGTTTTATCACCTAGAACATTAAGACTTCTTGTGGGAGTAGATGAGCTATAAAATCTTTTTAAAAATCTTAAATATGTTTGAGACTATTTTAATTCTCTGTAGATAATTTTTTCTAATACTCATGTTTGTTTATATATTGCATTGCTCCTTATAACTATTCTAACTGGGTATATATAAAATCCTAATGTAAATACTGTAATCTTTTGGTGGTTTTTTTGTTTTTCATGACAGATAGAAAAAGAATTAAGAACTTAAGGAATAACTCAAATCTACAGCTCATGCAATCTCTGTAGGCTTTTATTTTTCTGCTACCTTGGGTGACCCCATTTTTGGGTACTTCTGGTGCTTGTTCATTGCTTTGCCTAAAATAGAAAAAATGTGTTAAATGCCTGCATCCTTGCTGATAGCGTATTTCATATCTGAATTTTATGAAGTCTTTTGGGGTGTGGAAGAGTACCAAGGAGAAAATCAGTGTCTGTTTTATTTCTTTGTGTACTTCATTTTTTTCATCGTCTTCTGATTATTGTTTCTTAATAATGCTTTTTGCATTAGAGTGGAAGAGCAAGACACACACACCAGGTAACAAACAATTCAATGACTGGAAATAATTAGAAATCATATTTGAATCTTATATTCAAATACACCTTTAGGAAAGTAAGTGGATTTAGTTTTGATATATACATCAAAGGGACAAATTACACTTGCTAGTTAGCTTCTTTCACAGAACAGTGATGAAGCGTTTCTGCTTCATCATTGTATTTCTTGGTGAACTGTAATGTAACTCGTCTTTTGAGATGAGAGTCCAATCAAAATAAACAAAGTTTATATAGCCACTCAGGGAAGATGTTGTTTTAATTATAGAAGTAACATTAATTATCTGGAGTCTGTATACATGTGTGTTTTACAGGTCACGTTGGGCAAAGATGTGCTTTAGAGGACAGATTAGCGGAACCACCTTGTTCCTTCCACAGGATTGTCTCTCTGTTTTGTGCTCAGCAAGTGATGCTTTATAGGAAAAAGCACCTAAGAGCCCGTGCTGAGAACAGACTGAGCTTGTGCATGGACAATGCAAGCAGGGCTGCTCAGCAAGGACCTCTGCTTTTAGCTACTCCTGCCCCTCCTCAGAAACTCTGCTGCTTGCCTCCGCTGTCTCTCCTAACTTTCAGCTGTGAGCTGGCAGCACTGAAAATTGGCATGTGTTTTGACTCTTCTACTGTACTGGAGAGTGTTTTAAAGGACAGATGCAAATTGGCTGGTTTGTATTTTTCATTGGTTTCATTTTATTGCTGGTTGGCAAAACTGAGGAGAATCAGAGGCCAAGATATCCCCCTGCAGGTTTGGGAAGTGTGTACTTAATAGATTTATGGCCCTTTTATGTTTGGAAAGTTATTCTAGGGAGGAAACTATTATTTCTAAAATGAGCCTTAAGTCCTGCAGAAAATTACACTTTAGACCTCGTGTTCACAAAAAATCCTACCTTATATTGGAGAACAGGCAGGTGGGTTTTTAGTCCTCTGAGGTGATACTGTGAGAAATTCCATGTATCCTTCTCAAACTGAAGATTGTTTTATGACCTGAGTAAATTTGCAGTCTTGCAGCAAGTTGTGAAGAGTAGATTCAGTAAATGCCAAGATTGTGTGGGGTATTTGGCCTTTTCTGCTTTGATTTTATACATCACAAGAAAAATAATGTTTTTTAATATTCCTTTAGGCTTATAACACCAGGGTTACAAGAGGAGCATAACCACAAAAAGTAACTGAAGAATATCCTGGAAGAGATCAGATATACTTTGTGTGTATTAGGTGTAGGCTTTTCTTTCTTCTTTCTCTCTTGTGTTCTGTCATCCCATTTTTGTCTTTCACATGTAGAACTGACTAAAAATACACTCCTATTCTTGGCATGCATTAATATCTTGTAAAGCAGAATAAAAACTTGACAAAGTACCAGAACCCTGTGTATGTGTGATTTGCTGTGTCTTTTCTGGAATTGCTTTCGACCTGCTTGCAGGAACTTAGAATCCTCAGCTTTCTGCATATCTGGTTTTAAAAAAAGTTAAAGAGTTAATCTCGTTGTAAGACTGCTGTTTATATTACATGTAGTGTTGTGCATAGTGGAGAAAACATTTTTTTACTTGAAAACTATTTTTTATACGTGGACCTGATGTTTTGTATTGCACTTCCAGACACAGGCAGGGATGGCTGTGTCCTGAATTCTTTCAGGTAATAAACTAAGTGATCTCAGTATTTTAATAAATATTTGCAGAAAGAAAGGAGAGCCCCCCTTGGCATTTGGTGTTGATCTTGTAGTATTGAAATGCTGCAAATGATAGGATTTCTTACTGCATTATGGTTTTGTTGGGTAATCTTAGAGATGCAACTTTTCTATTTGCAATACCAAATGGTAATTGCTCTGAAAAAGATGGGTGGAAATTCTTCAATGAGAGTTGGGTAAAAGGTATGGAAGGGAGCCTGGGAGTAGCAGAAAAGCAGTATTGGCAGTGCTAGCACTGATTGTACAAGGAACGATCATCTGCTTCCTGTGTGTCAATAAAAATGCAGGAGAGCACCTTTCTTGACACAGAGGTTGCTGAAACATCAGTGCTGTCTTTTTTTGTAATACTCCTGTGGATGTTTTTGCACAAAGTGGTATCTGTCAGAGCTTGAAATACTCTTGCACAGTTTCCTTTGAACAGGTAGCACAGGACAAGTTCTAGCACATAGCTGCTTGACATGGGGCCGCCTACCGTGGGGAAGGAATGCCTTGCTTACATACATCTGAGATGATGTGCTGAGAACTTTGCCAGTCATTTTGCCAGTTGCATACTGGGCTGTAAATAATTACTGCACTTCCATTTTGAATCACAGATTCCCCCCCCGCCCCCCCCATTTTTCCTCCCCCTTTAAAGTAAAACCGTAGCAAGTGGGAAATACTGAGAATGCTTTAACATTTTGTGATTACCCTGGAGATGTTTTTACAATGGATGTAACATAAATCTGCCCATCTTTATTGCTATGCCATCTTCATTTTTGAAATGCAGTATTTGTTGTCCTTTTGTTGCTTTCACTAGTACTGTTCATCTAATAACCACCTGGTGTGGGGTGTGTGAAATTACAATGTAAAGCAAGTTTTTGAATGGTTCACCTAAAAGATCCAATAAAACTACTAAGACTTGATATTTTCCTGGAAAAAGGGTGCCTTTTCTTTGTTATTTTCATATACTTGGCAAGAGATTGCAGGTGAAATTTGAACAGTGATTGAATACAGCATAGAACAACAGTTCTTAATCTATGCTGTTAACATCTTGGTTTGGAAATTGAAATATTCAGATACCACGTTTTGATATGTTGTGAAAATCCCAATTGTGTTCAAAAAAAGGTGGAATGAATTGGGTGGTAGGACTCCTTGAAAGGATGTGAATTAATTCTTGTCCCATAATTTTTCCTATGGTTGAAGTCAGTGTAAGTGCTTATTGGAGCAAGCAACATACAGCACTGTATTTGTGTGCAGCTGCCTTGAGGGATTTTTCTTGTCTTTTTTTTTTCCTTAAGATTCCGTGTCTTGGGGCAACTTTCTCTGTTTAGTTGAAGGTGAAATGAGCCTTGCAAGCATATTTCAGCTGAGGCAGAGGTGTACATTTGTCCATATTGTTGCATTAATATTGTTTGTTACACTGTATTTACTCATAGAAAATTAGGTGAGTAATGAAAGACTGAAACCTCATTCTGGATAGAGGTGTTAAGGATGCTTAGTAAGTATTCTGCTTGCTCTCCTTACTGGGTGAGGAAACTGCATTGCTGGGGTATGTCCCTGTTTGTGTTCAGGAAGGCCACCACTGGCCATCAGCTCTCCTGCTGGCTTACATGATTTTTAGTGAAATTTGCCTAAGGTTGTGCTATTCATGTCAGTTTTGCATTTACCACTGCAGTTTCCAACTGGAGGCACAGAAGGCTTCCCATTTGGGTGAGGGAGCGAGGCTGCCAGCCCTACCTGTGCTAGCCTGTCCCTTCACGGAGTTCTTTGGTAGGAAACTGCAGTGGCTATGAGCTGATCTGTCTCAAAGGCCTCCCCTTCCACCTGCGAGACAGTCAAAGTAAATGTAGTGACAGTAGGGCTGTGGAAAAATCTGGGCCTGAATTAACAAAAAGTACATCTTGAGTCATTGAGATGGAGGTATGTTTTGATAACTTTTAAGAAAAGACTCGACACGTGAAAATAAGTGCACAGATGCAAATCTTAAAAAAAAAAAAAACAAAAACAAACAAAAAAACTTGATAATCTCTCCTGAACAAAGCCAGTGATGATATGTGGCTGGCTACCATGTTTTAGTGTCTTTGCCTGGACTTGTCATACCTTTGGACACCCTACAGTACCACTGATTTAGAACTGAAATCTTACTGCATATCAAAGCAGGGTTTTTTTAGGGTTTTTTGGGGAGTTTTGGTTTTTTGGGTTTTTTTTTGGTTGAGAACAAAATTCCTATCTCAGAAACTTCAAGGTAGCAGAGATAAGCAGACTACTATGAGATTGGAGAACTCCGAAGCTGTGAGCTTGAATTGTTCCACTGACCAGAAAATATACCTAGACAGGCCTTTTCTGACATAAAGAGGAAAAGTTTGGCTCAGCACCAAGAGGTTTGAGCCTCTTGGTGCTGTAGAGGCTCGCAGAAGGTGATTTCCAAGATGGTTGAGATGAAGTCTCAGAACATCCCATGAGGTAGGAGAAAACCCACTTTTTCCATTTAGTGCAAGAAACCTTGCACCTCTCGTTTTCCCATTCCCTTTTCCCCAGCTCCGTTTGGCTGCCCTGTCAGTCAGCTGTGATGGAAGAATTTACATTAGTAAGGTAGGGTTTTGATGCTAGTTGCCAGGAGGCAGAAGCTTTTTTAAAGTCTCTTTATCCAGCTGTTTGGCTCAAAAGGCCTCCCTTCTTGATAAGTAGTACAGAAACAAAGATCCTGCAAGTGTCCTACTGGTAGGGTGAATAATTTGGTGTGGTTGTTAGTGTTTTCAAAAAGTGGGTTACTGTCTGCAAAGGGGAGGGAGTATGTTCTTAGGCTGAGCTCCCCCGGTAAGCAGAGAAGCTGTTTCTTGGTATCCCTTTGGCTTGGGCAGAAGAGGTCAGAGCTGGGGCAGTGGGGATGGAGGGTAACTTTACAAGAACATATAAGCACACATTGAGATTGAAATAATGTTTTTGTGGACAGCAGTGATCAAGGAACTAAACATGATAGGAGGGACACCCCTTCCACACTTACAACACACCCCAATTTAATTGCCTATACTCTAATGCTGGCAGCGAGGATAATAAACAAGAGCAGCTGAAATTTCTCATTTATAGTTACAAATTCTGTCTGCTCCATATTACTTGAAATCTAGTGGAAAGGTTCACAGGATTGGAATGTTAAAATAAATGGTTATAACCTATTTAGAGAGAATGAAATGGATAGAAGGGGAAGGAAAGTGGTATTCTATATCAAGACTGATATTATGTATTTCTGAATAACTGAGTACTCAAAAGCAAATTGATATTAAATGCCTGTGATTTACTGTCCTGGCAGAGAAGCCAGGAGATGAAGGTACCCACTAGATACCACTGAAATGAAGTAAAAGTAAGATGACCAGTCCCTCAAGAATGGGGATAGAAGGAGGGGATGCAGGGACTGAACACCACCTGCTGCGAGCATTGAAGCCCTTAGGAATCTCTGTTAAAAACTGTGCATGTAAATGCAGGCAGCAATTTGTCTGGAAAAACATTGTAGCTGGCACTGAGGAATTCAAAAGCGGATGAAGATGAGCTAGTCACAGAAGTGAATCAGAGGGGTTTTTTTAGTTGAAAGGACATAATTTGATTTAAATAAGTTGTATGCAGAATAAATTGAGGTCAAATAAGCAACAATATAAAATCTATGAGCATGGATGCGTATCAGTTGATAGTTATATTGTGTACACACACAAACACGTGTGTTGCTTTCAGAGACAGCAGCACAGAAGATGGGAATGGTCATGAGCTGAATCAGTTGGAGGGATGTTTTTTTCTCTGTAGATGATGCTTGGAATGGCTTAAAGGTTTTTTTACTAAACAAATAACGGAAGAAAAAGTTAATGCTGTCCTGCTGTTCTTGTTTCCAGCATCTGTCAGAATTTTAGAAGCTTCAGAAGCTTCGCTTCTTGAAGCAATTTCTTGTTTTATTTATAAAGAATATTTTGAATGTGGATCAAGTTTATTTTTAAGTGGTTTCTTTAACTAATGAAGACCTGTTGTAAAAGGAGTAAAATTTCTTCAGCTGTAAATGAGCACTAATTATGAATTTAAAAAATGATCTGGTAAGAAAGAAATGTTCTGTTTGCCATTTTTATAATGTAATAAGCATGTTAAACTTAAGGACTGAATAAATATTTGTTTAAGGACCTAATTGCTTAAATAAGTGCATGAGGACGTTAAATACATTTTTCTGGTTAGCAAAAAGACTTGTCAAGCATAGTGTGAAAACTAGAGCTAATAATAAACTGAAACAGAATAGTTACCAATCAGTAACAAAACTTTCCTTTAAAATAATAAAAAAAGAATGCAACACAAGATGAAAACACATTACTCACACCACATTTTTCTGTTGTCAATTTAAAGGAAGATAAGATGAAGACTTATAGAGGATACTTTGATTTGAATTAATCCATTGTGATCATTGTGTTCATTGTGATGAACTAAAATGCAGTTCTCACTTACAGAATATCGCTTTCTTCTGGAAACACAGTGACAGAGAAAGCTTTGAAGGTCATGGTAGATAATCAGTTGAATGCAAGTTCCTTGTGCAGTCCTGCTGTTTACAAGCATTAATATGATATTTGGCTAGGTAAAAGAAAGTGATACTAGCAAACTGAATGTGGGTTTTGGTCCTTCAAAATGGCTAATAGAGATGGTGCTCAGATAGAGAGTTAGGATGGCTGTAGTGAACTGGAGAGTGTGGTTGATAGTGAAAATTCCAAAGAACTGAATAACCTTTTAGGTTAAAAGGAAGTGATTCAGGTCTCTTGGCCTGAACCTGTATATAACCAAATAGATGAAACAGAAGGTTTAAAGAATTTTTCTTTACCAGCATATACCAGCACAGAGGTATATATGGGCTGTACTTTCACAGACAAGGAAGGCCCATTGGCTGGAGAGCTGCAGCCATGTGCAAGTGTTGTGTAAGGCATGCTATCCCCTTCAGGTAATTCAAACAATCAAAATAACCCCAAGAGATCTGAAAATTAACATGGTACTTAAAGTATTGAGTGACATGAATGTGAAATCGCTTTCCTTCTGCCATATTGTAATCAGAATATTTGTTTTTCTTTTTGTAGTGAATCGAATGTTCCAAGAGTGTGGTTAGTTTATTAAACCTGCACCACATTGTTATGCCTTCAGAAACCAAAAACTTTAATTACTAAAGAGTCAACATGCTCTGGTTCCTAATTTTGTAAAAGTGAATGCTTTTTGTGGAGGTGGTTTCTCTGGGCCCAAGATGTTTGCCATCAGGCAAGCAAAATGCATGTAGAAGGTGTGAAAACACCTTCTGGAGAGAGAGTGTATTCTTACTTCTTCGGAAATACCACACGTAAACTATAAGAGTTCACAAGACACAGAAATGGTATTTTGTGTCTCACTTGGAATCATGGGCCGAAGTGCACCTGCATCCTGCAGAAAATCAAGTTTATTTTGAGAGGGCAGCAAGCTGGCAGGCCCGCCTGTGGGCTGCTGTGGTCTCCATAGCAGGGGCAAGCTTGGCTGTGAGAAGCGCTGACCCACCCTAGCTGACAGGGAGGACTTCTGAACAGGACACTCAACGAATGGGACACACAAAAATTCATCTCCTGAATTTGACTTTGTCCAGTTCTGTAAAGCCCATTGAAACAGTGGAGGTCTTTTTTCTTTTAGCTGTTTATTTCCTACTGGAGCTTACTGAGTTTCTCTAAGGAAGGGAGGTCAGAGGTGGACTTTGCATGAGACACTTCTGGAGAATGATTTTTGGCTTTTTTTTTTAATGTTGGTTAGCCATCATCTTGATTCTCAGGCTTGTGAAATCAAAAATATGCAAATAAAGCAAAGATGACCTGACTAGTTTCCTTGTGAAAGTGTGTGCAAGTGTACCCATATTAAGCACACTGCCGTGTTCTTGTCTGCCTTGGTATGCTGTAGGAGTAAGGGTCTTAATACCAATTAACACTTTACTTTCCAAAATTCACCATAAGGAAGCAATTTAGCAAATCTATAAAACTGTACAGTAGATTAAACTAAAGTAAAGGCTTAATCATATCAATTTAGTCTGGTTCTAATTAATAGCTAAGAAATGGCTTTGTATTTTTTTAATACCTGGAAGCATTGTTACAATACACTCGAGTTACTTTTCAACCTCTCATTCTTCTAGATGATGAGCAGTTATTACTAATTTTTTTAAAATATAAACCTTTACTTTAGACATTTTGGGAGTATTTTGGAGAATAAATAAAACCTAAGACACTATTTATTGGAATTTTACATGTAAGTTTTGCATTTAATAGTTCAATTTTCTTTCTGATTTTGGTAAACGTAATAGAAATGTAACTGTAGTTATATATTTATGATAATTTCAGTTGTATGTGCTTTTAGGAATGCGTGTATATTACATACTAATAAGCAAATGAGATAACACTTTAGAATTGGAATATAGAAAGAATCCTAGTAATTAGGATGCTTCCTTGCAAATTTTGACTCTGCTGCTGAACTGCTATGCTAATTTATTATAAAACGCATGATACGTGCAAATAAATGATAAAATACCCACCCAGTGCTGCATATAAGTAGTGCTTTATCCAAATAATGTTTATTGAGCAGAAATGGTGTTTTTGCAAAACATGGGAGTGAAATTTGAGTTTTCAGTGTGCTGGAGTTCTAGCTTGCTTTGAACAAATCTGCTCTTGCACATCAGGCGGAAACACTTGTGCTGTAGATGCAGCAATTAATTGCTTTTATCTCAGCATTTAATTTGATCTCGCTTCTTCCCCCCCAATGCAGTCTTGTCTTGAAGCCTTTTCTGTCTCAGTTGATCGCAAATGTGCCATATTTCCATCATGAGAAGCTGCTGCCCTCTGGGGCTCTAGATTTGTTCTCAAGAGTCGTGGAGTTTGCTGTGTTGTTTGCCAGCTCAGGCTTAATTGGGTTACATCATAGGAGAAGGTCTGGAGATTAGATGGGGAAGACCTTGCAAAATGAGTATGGTCAGGGGAAGCAGAAACCAACAGAGACGTATTTAAGGGGCAACATGGCCAATGCAAAGAGTGAAGTAGGCGTCTGCAGGAGTGTAGGACAGTGGGGTACAATGCTGGTGTGACTGCGCCGAGGGGAATGTTGCAGAGACTGACCTCAAGTGATAAGAAGGAGCACACGGAGAATATGTAGCTATGCAGGGAGGGGAAACTCGAAATTTTAGGTGCTGTTGCTCTGCATGGAGCATCAGGGCTTTGGAATAATTAACATCAGGATTATTGAGGTAAGAGTGCTCAATGGTTTATTCAGGCACAATTAGTTTTATGTTTTCTTCCATGGTTTACTGATGTAGGATGTTACTGGATCCCTGAAAGATCAGTGTACTGCAGTGGGCTGTGTATACATGTAGCTTGTTAAAATAGTATGTGTAAAAGCAGTTTTATATGTTTTATTTAGGTGGGCAAACTGGTGTGTTTTTTCCTTAAAACAACTTAAACATAAAGATGACCACTGGGAAAACATCTTGGCCTGCTGTATCGCTGAGAACTAGGAAAGATGTGTGTGGGCGTTCCCTGCCAGCAGCATACTGGTGAATAGTCGATGCTTGAAAACAATTCACTATGTGTTTCTGTCCTTTCTCTTCCATCTGGTCCCAGTTTTGTTAAACTTTTTCTTGGATGTACTATACACATGCACGTATTCATAAATATATTATATATACACACCCATGTATGTAGTGGTATGTAGCTCTCCCTATCCAGAAACATCCTGATGGCGTGGGTTTCTGGGCAGTAGTAGACACCACTCTTAGTCATGGCACTGGCTGTTCTTGGTCCTGCCAGCCGTAGTGATGCTTTAAATCTGGGATTTACTATGACAATTAAATACAGAGTATGTATAGCTCACAAATCCCCCTCTGCCATGACCCCAGATATTGATTTATTCGATTGGACAGTTGGAAGACTATTCAGAATTATCTGTGGTGCAAGCAGTATTTTGAAACCAGTCTTTATTAACATTAAAATGATTTATTTCTCCTTATCTTTAAAATAACTTGGAGTTTGAGTCTGATGTTGCATAAATCACTAGGTAGTGGTGGGTGTTTGGACGAATTTTATGCAGTCTGCTTATTCACTTAAAATTTTCACAACAAGTATTCAAAAGCTGCTTCATTTGAAAGGACAGAATTTTCACAGCTTACTGGGCTGCAGATTTAATACCAATGAACTTTGAAAGCTTTTGCCAGGACAGGTGCACACATCTTTGTATTGCTCCACAAGTTGGTGGTTTAGCTGAAAAATAAATCGTAAATGTCACAGCTGAAGAAGGGCTTGTGTGACTGTAAATTAGTGTGTGCAGTGGTGGGGTTTTTTCCTCCAATTACGTTGGTTAGCCTGGTAAGATGCTTTCTCCCCCTCCACAGGCTTCACTTTATTTATTCCGTGTATAGTGTTATTTGTTTATTTATGTATTTATTTTTAAATATCGTTTGCATTCCGGTCTAAATGTGCTTGAAAATTACCATCTGCTCTCCTGCTATTTAGATAGGGCATGCTACAACTGAGGTGAAGAGCTGTCACATCAAATATTTTCATTCCAGCTTTCGCACCTTTGATATCAAGTTACGTAATTGCAGTGCAGGACCATTTCCAGGGATTCCTTCTTTTCTTTTTAACCCTACTGTTCCTCTTCCCAATCTTTACTGGATTTTGCTGCCTTTTTAGAGTGTTTCTAGTGCAGATGCACATTTGTGGGTGCTAGAACAGGAGGGTTATACTCCTCAAGAAGAGCTTCTCCTTTTGGTAAAACGTTGGAATTGGTGGAATAAGCATGAATATAAAAACAGAATTTGCCTGTTTGTGGTGCAAAATGTTTATGTGCAGATAAAACAGGTAGGAGTAGGGTGTTTCTGGGCTTGGTTGGGGATTTTTTTCTGTTTTGTTTGGTTGTTTATTTTCTATTTTCTTGTCTCTTCTCAAACAAAATAAAATGCAAATGGGTCAGTGACATACACAGAATGTAGTTCCCATGATATTGAGGTTTAATCTACCTGTGCTTTGGTGGATTCTTGTCTGATTCTATTTTTCCTTTTTATAATTTTGGTTTGGTTTGGTTTGGTTTGGTTGGCCTTTTAAGTTCAAGGAGTAGGGGAGGTGGAAGCCACTCTCAAAATTAGACCATTATAAGAATGAACAGATCATCTGTATTCATGCTGACAGTCACTTTGGGTTGAATGGGAATAAACTGACAGAAGATGGTGTTTGGAAATGAAACATGATGGGAAAGCAGTTAGCACAAACTGCCCAATAATTTCTCATAGTCAGGAAAAGAGCACCATTACAGAGCAGGGGTTGTGCCAGTAAAATAGCTGTATGGTAAATTAATGGTTTTGCAGTACCAGGCAGTAAATTTGGTGTATGTCATCTGCCTCCTCCCCAGTGGTTAATACGGTAATGGGGTGGGTACTGGGACAGGCCCCAAATTCCAAGTGTCTGAATTTTTTGTGAGGTAGGGTTTATTACCCAGCTTGTTTCGACCCACTAGGGTCCTGGTGGGACAAACTAGTGTTAGCCACCTCCTGGGTGAGACTCCCTCGTCCTCACTGTGGGGTGGCAGCTAGTTCCCCATCATTCTTCCCAATCCATCTTCCTCACATTTCTAGAGACTAACAGTGGTCTTCTGTACAAGGTTTGTGGGGATTTTTGCTTCTGCTGCTGAAGCAGTACAATAAATCTAATTAGTTACTTTTACATGGTGGTTTGTGCGTTCTTGTGATGTACATTGATAGGATCAGTGGAGGGATCTTTGCTTTCACTGACACCTGGGAAGATCTTTTCTAGCACTAATGGACACTTTGGAGATTTTGGTGGCAGTCTGGTATTGCCAGAGCCTCTTGTGCTTATGTGGTGTCAACATCTCTCTGCTCCATTCTTAATGCAGCACATGAGTTACCTGAGCTTGAACAGTGGGATGGAGGAGCCAGGCAGTGGGGCATGGCAGAGGTCATGAAGCTCAGCCAAACCATAGGAATAAAACATCTCCCCCTAACCACCCCTCTTTTATTTTCCTCATTTAACCCGTAAAACCACCCAGGAGAGATGCTTCAGCTGAAGCTGGGCTGTTAGTCATAACTGGAGTGTGTGGTCTCACCCCAACCCCTGGTGTGGGTAGCTGTGACTCCAGGCCTGGAAAGGATGCACCTGTCCTGGCTGGCATCATCCTAACTGGAAGCATGCATGTGTGTGCCATGTGCAGGCTTCCTTTTACAGCAGTAGACAGGACATTCTCCCTGTCTGTAAAAAGCTGCTCCAGAGTGCAGGATCACGGGTGCAGTTGTAAACTCAGAGAGGAGAAACAAACATTTGTCCTGGACTGATCCTAGGCCAGAGGGTTTTATTCCTGTTTGCCGGTGCCACTTCATTATTTGAGCTTGTCTTACATCTTTTCTCTTGGTCAGCTGAATAATTTTGAGGATAGTGGAAACCTAGTAACATACCCTTTTGCTCGGAGGTTATTTACTACCATGCAGAGCTGTGTAGAGGGCATTGCCAACATTCACTCCAGAAGCAGTTATGTATTTGCAGTATCACCCTGAGTTTGTTCTTCCACAGGAAACCAAAAATACTCAGTTTCACTCAATTGATTAATTCCCTACTTTTTCTGCAAGAAGAGTAGAGCATGGGAAAAAATACATGTCCAGCCACTAAAAGCTGGAAACTGCACAGGAGAGCTAGGTTGATGTTTTCTTAACTTACCTGGCTCCTCTTAGCAAGGACTCATGTACTTGAGGTAATTGAATGGGCTGCAGGGTACATCGGGAATTGTAGTTTTGCAGTGATTTGTCCTCTGAAGATTAATAATCTTACAACCCTCAGAGGGAGATAAAGAGAAGAGAGAAGATG
Organism: Regulus satrapa; assembly: GCA_013396955.1. Lineage (NCBI taxonomy): Eukaryota > Metazoa > Chordata > Aves > Passeriformes > Regulidae > Regulus > Regulus satrapa. The sequence goes on along the minus strand of VWZN01011479.1, from coordinate 380,059 downwards.
TTCTCAGACAATTTGTTATCTTGTATTTCAGAAATGTGCTTTGAGCATTGAACATATCTTCAGTTCATCCCTTCAGTTTTTACCTTGATACCCTTAGTAATGGCAATATTTTAAACATCTAGTCTTGTCTTTCTCACTTCATCCCTCCTTGATTTTCTGGCACTATTTTGGGGCTGTTCTGAAAATGGTTCATTTATAAGGCAGTTATGTTTTTCAGAAAACTATTATTGAAATACAAAACTCGAATAAAAAATATTAAAAATGTCACCGATTTGTATGTTTTGTAATCGTATAGACATGCACTGTGCAGACTGAACAAGTAAGATGTTAATCTTTTATGTTTGAAGAGTACTGGCATTATCCTAATAAGAGTGTTTTAAAAATAATTTATGTAGTCTCTAACTTTCAGGTAATTTTTGGCTTTTCTCTGCAAGTGCTTTTAGTAGCTTTTGTTATAAATTTGCTGAGTTTCTTGCATACTGCTTTTGGTTTAGCCACTGAAGTAAATTGTTACTCAAGAGCTTAAGTAGGCTGAACAGCCAAATCCAGTTAATAGTAAGAAGGTGACCATCTTTCTTCTTCACCCATTACTTCTCTGCATGTACACCAGGGAGCTGCAGAGGTTTTCATGGTTTACTGAAGAACTACAAATTCTTATTGTTTCTGTGCTTTTAACACATACTTAAAAGTGGCTAAGAATGCATACAAGTTTAAAAAAATGTAACTTTAGGCTGCCAGGCTGAACCAAAAACTCTTGCCGCCTTATTTATTTTTCCTAGCATGTTGCACATCCCTCAAGGCATGTTGTGACTTTGAAAACGGGATTATATATGTGCATTGACTACCCAAGTGCTTAAAAACCTACAGTATGCTAGACACGTTGCAACGTATTTGGAAGAAAGGAATTGGGAAAAAGTACTTAGCAAACTAAATTGGTAGGAAATGATAAATAGGCAAAATGTAATTCCATATAGAGAGAGTTTGTTCCAAAGAGTTGAGAGTAGGTGGTGGGCTTCATTGCTCTGCCATAGATATGAACGAAAAGTTTAATATGCTGTCTCTACTGAGGTAATAATATCTGTCAGCTTCACTGATATATTTTATGCATCATTGTGAATTACTTAAGCATTTTCAGATGAAGGACTAATTGCTAACAAAATTCAGTAAAGATGTCTGTGTTAAGCATAGATGTGTATGTATGTATTTAATGTCTTGGATTTGTTGGAGTGATTTTTTTACGCTTCTGAGATTCTCTTACGCTTTTTCTGCTTTGCATGATGCAAAATGCAGTGTGCATCAATCACATTGCTGTTATATGGTGTTTAGCTGCTGTTACAAATCTGAGTCAGACTTGGGCAACTGTGGGAAAGAGTTTCCTTAACTTTGGAAGGCTTTCTGTTCCTTGCACCACATTGATTCCAGTTGGATCTCCTGCTTTCCCTTGGGTCAGTCCAGTACATTTCTAATTTTTGTGAAGCTTAACAGTATTTTGCTAAACAGGTGGGAGATTCTTGAGGTCTTTTTTGTTGGGATGGAAGAAAGGAAAGGAAAGGAAAGGAAAGGAAAGGAAAGGAAAGGAAAGGAAAGGAAAGGAAAGGAAAGGAAAGGAAAGGAAAGGAGGGAGAGGGATTAGTTTTCTGCAGGTTCAGTGCACTAAAATGGCTCTGCTCGTGGTTAGGCCAGTGCTGAAGCCATGCAAAAAAAAACCAAAGTAGGGCGTATGTGCTGGGAGGATTGAGAAGAGATGAATCTCTGGCACTTGGCAATTAGATCAGCTTGCTTTGTTGTATTGCCACAGCCAAAATAACTTTAAAATAAGACATAATTTACTAATTAAGGCTCATGTCATTGAACAAGGCACCTTGATGGCCGCAACTGGATCTGCCAAAATTGTGTGGCAGTGCTTTGTGCTATTCTGTCCAACACTCCCATTCTGGGCCTAATAAATGTTTAAAAGGAATTGATAAGTTTCCATTATTTTCTCTTAGTTTTACAGACCAGAGTTTTGTCAAGATGCTTTGTCTGACTTTTAGAACCAGATGTATTCAGGAGGATGATTGAAAAGCATTGTTTAGGTTGGCACTCCTAATGGGCTAGTAAATATTATTTTTAGGGGTGGTTTTTTTTTGGTTTTTTTTTTGTTTCTTTCTTTTTTTTAAAGAAAATGTGCTGTCAATGCACTCTCACCTTATGAACTTGTTCTCTGTGCCAGAGACCCACTAACCAAAATGCTGTCTGCTCCATCCAGCTGTTTGAAATGGTTTTTGTTCTCCTTAGTTCTGGTAGAGAAGAACCAGTACAACAACGGTAGCAAAGGTGAATAACAAGACTAAAAGACTCTGATAGCTGGCCCTCTTGATGCTGTCTTCGTAGATGTGTAGTTGCTTTTGTACATGGAAAAGAAAAATTGCAGAAGTCGCTCTAATGACAGAGATCTGCTACCAGCATATGATTGCTCCTCTGTGTATAACAGCAATAGGCAAATACAGAATCTTTTAATTAAATTCATGTATCTATTAATTTTCTCATAATATGTTACATACACTGGAATCTAAGTTTCTTAAGACTGTTTGGAAAGCTTACTTTTTTCTTCACATTTCCTAAATAATCTTAACAATCTGAACATCAGGCAGACTGTTATTTGACATGAATTTGTTGTCATATTCCAGATCTGTCTTGGATTTTGGCAGAATTTATTACATAAAATCTCCTCCTTCTTATTTCTCTTACTTTTTAAATGGCACCACATCAAATGTTGTCCAAAATCTGACTCACTGCTGAAATAAGTCTTTAAAAAAGACAGATGGAGAAAGCAAATGTTGTTAAAAATTTTGTCTGAAGTATTGTAGCTGTGCTAATAGTCACTTTTAAATCATAATTGCTGTACAGAGTTTGACTTGTTTTACATTTATTTTTTGTTCTTCATGGTTTCTTGCTTGTACAAAGCTATTGTTTTGGCTATACTAAAACCATTATGCTCTCATGCAGTTTCACAGTTGAGAAATATAAAGGGAGGTTCTGTCTTGCAGGAGAATAGACTAAATTTCTTTTTCAAAGATATTCTCTACTAGAATTGTTCCTTTTTTATTCACTTTTTTTAAACTGTAAGCCTATATAATTGTTTACTGAAATTTGTGGGTATCTATAAAGAAATAACAAAAATTCTTAAATACAGTATCTCATAGATTTACATAGCACAGTTTCTATTAAATTCACAATACTGTGGGGAAAAAATATGATTGAGTTTTTATGTGTGTTTGTATGAAACTGGTAAGGCTTTTGTTCTTCCTGCAATTTGTTTATTACTTTCTCCAAATCTGTACATAGCTGTCTTCTTCGATTGATTTTTGAAAGAAAGACAGTAGAATTTTTCTTTTAACTGCTCAGATAGTGTTTTCAATCAGGGATATTTTTCAACTGTGATGTCCTTTTCAATTATAAAACAGTATTTCCCTTTTATAGCTGAGTATTAAATAAATTTTAAAATAGGATCAGCATGACTGAAATAAGATCTTTTTGTCAAGATTAATGTGTGTGCATACAGAAATACTACATTTCTGAATATGGCAAATAATATGTCAAATCTGAGCCACAAAATAGGAATGTAGATGGATCCTTGCAGTGCATGTATTTTATTGCTACTTTACCAGTGATTTTTCTTTCATGCAGATTGACATAAAGACAAATATGTACTTTCCTTTAGATATTAAACCCACTATCTCACCTGTGAGGGATTGTAAAATTATATCCCTTTAAAAGAGAATACATCAATCTACAAAAAATTGCATCTTCAAGACAAGGTCTTTCTTATTTCTCTATTCGTAGGTACATTCAGAAAAAAAGAGAAAGCTACAGGATTTAAATCAGCCTGAAGATTGCATCAAATACTGGAAGTCCTCTAATTTTGCTTTAAAGTTATATAGTATATTGACATTTTTTCACACTCTTTCAGCACAGAGTAAAGAGGCATTTGTTTTGTGAGTCTGTTCAACAAGTATTTTAAGGACCTACATCAAACGATCTTACCACAAATTTCAAAAGATGTAGAGGTTTCTATGGCACCATAAACAGTATAACAAATAATTTGTTGTAAAAGCAGCTTCTAAAATTGGGTCTTTGGGGTGGAGAGAAATGTTTAATCTGCGGATATAGCTAGTAGTTCTTAATGGTAATTAGTAGCTATTGAAGTAAGAGTTTAGGTAGAACATTAATTAAAGTAATCCCATCCAAGCATTGCAATAATAGGCACTGACTGCCATCTATCCATGTGGGGTTTTTAATAAGGTTTATCAAGCCATCATTAGCTTTCTGCCTAGCCTGTATTTTCAGTGCAGTTTTACATCTTAATACCTGAAACTGTCCTCCTTCTGGGTGATTGACTAAGACTTAGCTATCTTCCTGCAGGACTTCGGTGTTTATTGGCTCTGAAAGCAGAAATAGAGAGTATCTTTCTAAGTATACACTAAATCTAGAAACAGCTTTATAATTGAAAGGAAAAAAATGTGTTTGAAGGATGGGCATCATTGCCTTGTTAATGTGCTTCCCTGTGTCCATACCCTCTCCCATCATTGTCTTTTTGTCACTCTGTTAAGTACTGCTTGGTCATCAGTTGAAAAAGCACTGAAAGTGGAATGAATTTAGGCATAACTTTTTTTTGTGTCTTCTTTCAATTAGATAAAGATGAGGACAGCTGTTCATTCTTAGAGCTGCTCATAGTGGGTGGTGGAGCTCTTAGCATTTCCATTCATTATACAACTTGGGTCAGGGGGTAGAATGGGTGTGAACAGTCCTTGAAACTTGAAGAGAAAGTCTCCTGTTTCTCCTGTTTGAAGGTTACATTGTAAGTGTTTGATGAGCCATATTTATTTACTGTAGTCTGGTTGGGAGTTCAGATGATATTCAGGCGAGGGCTTTGCTGCACCTGGGTGAGAGAAGCAATAGCTTGTGAGGCTTCATTCCCCTTGGAGCTCAGGATTCGACTGAAATCTCATCTTTGAAAAACCCCTGAGCTGTTCAGCCCAAGCACTGACCATCCAGCCTCCGTTACTTTCTGAGCTGAAAATATTTTCATCAGTGCTTTCAAGTATTTTGTGCTTTTGGTTTCAGAGCAATTTTAAGAGAGGATAAGAGTAGATTTAGTATCGTAACTCCACTTTCATTAACTTTGTGAGAATGATTTGTTCATTTTATTGATGTCAAGTTGCTTATGTTCCAGAGAAATGGAGTTAGAAAAGGCCTGTTAGTATCCTGAAGCTCTGTAGATGGGTACAGCATTTTTCATGTTAAAATTACCTTAGCCTCCGAGAAAGTTCCTCTGTGACTCAGTTTAGTGTGTGTGTCTGCCTACAGGTTTACACAAACACTACATTAAGCGGACTAACACAATAAATTTTTATTCAGTATGCTTACCTTTGCTCTGTGTAAGTCTGCTATAAGTCCATTCAAATTTTGTCTATATTAAGTGCTTATTAATTTCCACGTTACCAAAGTAGGATGGTGTACTGCAGTGTGTTTGGTTAGCTGTAAGCTGTTGGAAAATGTGGTGAGTGTAGTTTTTCTTTTGGGTAATGATTTTTTTGTCATAGTTAAAGTATCCTCAAAAAATCAGTTTCAGAAGAAATACTTGAAAAGTTTTGTTTCTCTCCCCA
>VWZN01011479.1:350642-367092 GCA_013396955.1 Regulus satrapa | reverse complement strand
CCAAAAAAACCTTCAGAGCCAGTTAAGTAATGAAAATACCTGGTTTTAAAATTAAAAAGCCTGTTCTTTAGGACATGTGAACTATGTGCTCTGGAAGGTACATACAGCTTCTGAGAAATATTGACCTATTGTTTGAAATACTTTAAATAGTTATTCAACTGCAAAATCAGAAGCTTAATTTAATCTTAGAAGCTCATGCCTGAACAATGCTGTAGCCACTAAAGTACAACTGGTACTCAGAGGAAGATGTGCCAAACCAAACAAGAGGTTGAAATACCTAACTACCAACATAGATAAGTGATCATTGCCCTAATAATATTCAAGAACTAATCTAAATGGGCATTATTCACTTGCACTTTACTTTCCTGCTAAGAATATCCCTGAAATGCATTAAATATTTGTTTTCACTTCCTGCAAGGAAGGGAGGGAGAATGCTGTGTATGTCCTCCTTCCTGTATCACTACTTTCCTTTGGATGTCGCCCTAGGTGAGAGCAGAATGAATTATTTTCTGCTTAAAGTGGATTAAATTTTATGGCAGAATTTGAGTGTCTTGAGTTTGAGTAGATCTGAAAAGCCAGTGTCCTCTCTGAAAGTCAAGGAGAGGCTTCTTTTGTAGCTTCACTTGGTAGTGCAGCAGCTTTCTCATGGCACCTCTCCCTTGGAAGGACTCTGCATGAAGAGCTGGAAGTTGTTACTTTGCACATGGGGTGCTTTGTTGGAAAGTGAGAATTGTGGACTTGGATTCACAAGGTGAGGAGAGCCACTGAAAACCAAAGGATCTGCTCTTCAACAGCAGCCCAAGCCAACCCAGCTGGTACCTGCAGTGCCCTCTTGTCACTGCTGGGTTCATCTGGCCATGCTTGAGTTGTTTGGTGTGCTATGGCCAGCAGAAGGCTGCCCATTATATTTCTGCTATTCTATCTGCTATTCTATCTTTCTGCTATTCGAGTGTGGCAGAACCCTTGGTAGAGAGTCAGGGAGAACTGACAAGTTGGGTGAAGGTAGTGGGGCTTCTGTGGCAGCAGACAGATCAGCTTGCAGCTGTAGACCAGTTGTGTCGGTGCTTTTGCCTCAGGAGCATTATATGAAACTGGATCAACCTGCGCTGTGTGTTTCATGGTGTCTGCTGTCGGGACACCTCTTTTTGCACAGCTCCTCAGCGTGCAGAGGTGGGCATTGGGCAGCTCTGAGACAGGAATCCACACAATGCATTGCATGAGGAGCTTGGGAGCGTTTTTCTGCATGGCGTGTTTTTACTAGAACAGCTTCTAATGGCACCTTCCTGAAAACGTGTGGTTTTTCCATCACCCTTGGAAGAACTCAGCGTTCTGTTGGCCCTGCTAAAGAGCTGCGACAGCAGCTGGAATTTTGTCTCACTCTGCTTGCTACCTGTGATAGCTCTTTGAGCTCACAAATAGGCTCATCTTATCTCTTTGCTGATGGTCCACAAACATTGACTACATGCCCCTGACGCTTGATGCTAAATGCCATATGAGTTGCAGAGAGCGTTGCATTTTCTCACTGCAAGTTACTGTTTTACTGAAGAAAACCTTTGTTAACATGGCTTCACTATTTAATCATCTTTGAGTCAGCCTGAAGTCCTTTACTTAGTATGTTTTTAATGCAGGGAACTCTCTACCTTCTTCTTACGCTGTTTTTACTGCTTCCGATTTCCTCACCCATTATTTATTAAGAACTTGGTATGTGTTTGTCATGTGAAGAAAGTTTCTCTCCATATCCTCTCTTGTGTTTGCTGGGACATCCCCTCCCTTACCCCCTGCCATGAACAACACCAATGGTTCTAATAAACTGTAGCATGAAGGATATGGCAAGTTTATCACCAGTCTGTGGGAAAGAGTGTAATGCATTGTATGAGCACCTGTAACCCATTTCAGTGCAAAGTCAGATGGGCTAACATAGTTTTCCCTTCTCCACCACATGTGCAGAGAAATTTATTTATGTAACAAAAAACTGTTGACAGTTACCTCCTGCACTCCCTTTCTGAACAAACTGCTTCTTAAAAGTATTTTGTAAGAAGTGAGAAGGCAGAGGATGAATGTTCAGCAAGTGTGTGGAGGAGTTGCAGTTGTCCTGGGGCTGAAATGAGGAAGGTGTAGGGTCCTCACTTGTCTGTTGCAAGCATTCTTAATCACCTTTCCTTAATCACCTTTTCAAACAATCTGGAGGCTGGGCCTGTTGTGTTTACCTGGAACATATTACACAAAAGCAAAACAAACTATTAAGCTTCCTGCTTGTCTCTCAGTTGTAATAAAATGCACTGCCCCACATAGGTCCCACCATTCTTTAAAGCCTGAGTATTGTGGAGGAAAAACGCCCCAAAGCTGATTGCTTTCTTTGTTTTTAGCTGAAAGATTTCTCCATAATGCAGCTGTCTTGTCAAAAGACACTCCTCAAGTCTTTACAGTTTGGAGGTATTGAATGTTCCTGATGGATTCTTTAAAGTGTTTCAAAGTGCATAATTGGGGCACTTGAGCATAAAACTACAATTATACACTTGTGTGTTAATTTTGTGTACAGAGAGATATTACTTCAGTCTGGACATAAAAGAGAAGGAAGCATTTTCTTGTGAATGTAAGAATTTGTTTCGTGAATGCTTAAACAAAATAGGTGTTCAGATAATAGCCCAAAACAACCAGACTTGGGGGAAGGGGGGGCTTGAGCTTTCAAGAAATGAAGGAGCATGCATGGATGGATATACTGGAGATGCTTGGATGCTTTAAAAGAGTAGTAGGTATTATGAACATTAACAAATGGAGCACAATATTTGAGTTAAATTTAGTTGCAATATTAATTAAAAACACTAGTAGTTTGGTAGAATGAATGTATGAATTTGGTGGTTGATTATTCATAGGTTTTTAAGGGGGGCCATTTTCAATTAAGCAAAACAAGTACTTTTTGATAAGTGATGTTAGGACTTTTAAGGTTCTCATTTGTTTTTCTCTTCCATTTTGAGTATAATGTTACATGAACTGGATTAACTGTATCCAGATACTTACATTTAGCAGATGTTTTTAAAACTTACTTGTGGTAACTGATACGTGGAATAATTTACAATAATCATCCTATTTTAAGTATAATAAAACTGTAATTATTTTTAAAATTATGATGTGCTATATGGTTTCAGCTATGAATTTATAAGATAGATGTCTTTGATGTTTCTGTCAGGGTTCTTTTGATGTTTTCCAGTGCTAAGTAATAGGTCAAATTAAATAATAGAAATGGAATAAATCACATATCTGAACTCTGCAACTACAAGGAATGATTTGAAAGTTTTCTTTTAAAAATACTTGCAGGAATATTTGAAATCACAGCTGTTATGTAAGTACTTCTATTTAAGAGGCTGACTTCATTTTTATCTGTTCCCAGTAGGGAAAGGGAAAGGAAAGGCATCACAGAAAAGCTTTATGTCTTCCCTTCTTAAAAAATTGTTTTGGTTGGTTGGTTTTGGCTTTATTGGTGGTGCACTCTGGTCAAATTCATTTAAAGAGGAAGGGTTTCTGATAAGAGTTGCTCTAGATTTCTTGTTTTTGTAATTTCCTGGAAAATAAAGGGCAACTGGAGGATTTGGGAATCGATGATCACTTGTTATTCCATCCATGGATGCTCAAGAAGTGCCTTGTAACAAATAATTAGTTATATGATTAAAACTCAGTTAAATATAGGCTTTTGCATTTTTCTGTAATGGCTGGCATTTCACAGGTGAATTTCATGCTATTCACACAAGAGATGAGGTTTTCTACAAGTTCTTTACTGAAGCCCCAACCATTAGAATCACCACAGAGATCAGGTTGTGACACTTCTGATGTGCTTTTCCTTGTGATGGTTTCTAAAGTGGAAATTTATTACTTAAGCATATTACATGATCACTTTTAATTCTTTTGATCACTGTAAAAAAAAAAGGAAGAAAGGCAGAGTATAAGAATAGATATCTTACCTGACTCATCACTTGAGAGAGAAAGAGTGTGTGTGTCTGTGTGTGTGTGTGTGTGTGTGTCTGTGTGTGTGTGTAGGCACTAAGATTTCTCTCTATTTGTAATGCAATATATCAAAATAGCTCTTCTAAAAACAATTCTGTTGCCAGTTTGTTTTAGCCTTCTCTGTAGTGTTGGTCTGAGAGCATAGATGCAGCAATGTGGAAATCTCTTACTGGAGATTATCATATTTTCATCCTTTAACTTGTAGAATGGACCAAATGTTGCATTAGTTAAAGCTGTAATGCACTGTGCAAATCAACACTCTTGAAGGAAAAATTTCTTCCTTTTGTTTCTAGACTCAGCTGTTTACCTCTCCCTTGAAACTAATTTTAGCTCATGCGAAACATGCAAATTTTTTATTTTTGTTTGTTTGTTGTTTTTAGGGGAAAGGTGGGGAGTGGGAGGTGGTTGTGATATTGGCATAGATTTAGTATTTCCAGCAGAGGTAGTTTTCATCAGTTTCTGACAGGGGAATCAAAGTGTTCTTTTTTGGAAGGAGAGATATTGCTTTTCCGTATAAATGATTGACTATTTTGTGGTAGTAGTCTTTATTTATTTGGCTCTCATCATGAAGAATAGCAAACTTACTCAAAATCTCAGTACATCAAAAATATGTCAATACATAAAACATAAGTACTGTTCCATACTACAGTCTATGCAAAAAACTATGTTAATAAGATGTGAAGGTTGCACAGCTAAGAAGTCAGAAAACATAAATGATAAGATTCTAGCAGCCACATTAACTAAGCCACATTTCACATCCTCTCTATTTTATGAAATGCCTCTGACAACATAAATCAGAAAGAGAAGGTGCTATATATGTGTAACATGGCTCTGTTAATGTTGCTTTTGGAACTTTAACATCTGTATTTTCTAACTGGAGAGTTCCTTAATCATGCAATCTTAGTAGATTAGTTGCACTTTTTTGCTTTGTTTGTTTTTTTGGTAGGTTTGTTTCGGGCTGTTTTAGGCAAGGAAAATCGCCTGTTTGAATAATTGTTTAGCTCACGTTGCTTTGATTTAAACTACAGTAAAAGGCAGTATATGGAGAGCACCCTATGACAGGTACATATGTGATGCCATATACATTGCAGTGAGAAGTGGTGCAATTGTGCTCTCGTGTACTTCTTGGGGGATTACAGGCATGTGTGCAAGTCCTGTCCTTTCTGTAGTACTGAGCAGGACTGCATTGCAGACTGCAGTGTCTTGTGAAGGTGGTTGAGCTACCTTTTAAAATGAACTGGCTTCTGTACAAGAAGCAGTCTGGCTACAAGAGTGTGGATCTCCCTTTGACCTAATTCACCCTTCCGTGGAGCACGGCAAATTAGCTGAGCACGGCTTTTGGTGTAGGCTCCTGCCAGTATCTGAGCTAGTTTGCAGATCTGTGTGCTGCACTGCAGTCAGTCTTCAACATAGGCATGCATTTAATGACTCTGCAAAATGCACTACCTTGCAAGTTCTGGAATGGGGGATATTGTTCTACGACACAGAAACATGCTTTTTATGCTTTTGCTTCCTTGCTCTGGGTCACAGGGTGGACCGGTATCAGGCCCAGTGTTAATATTTTAAAGGCTCTTAATAAGATTTTAAAGTTCATACTTCAGTGTAAAGGCAAGCAGTGTAGAAAAGACAGTAACACAGGTGAACATTGTGACCAGTGTATTGTCAAAAGGTCAAAGCTAAGTGATAAGAAGTAATAGAATTTATAGAATATATGAATAAAATGCCATAGCGTCAGGATTTCAGATTCACCTCTGATTAATAGCCTTGACATTAACACACAGCTTTCTACTTGGTTTGCTTTTAGATTTTTTCTTTTTTGTCATTCCGTGAGAAGGATTTTTAGTCTTCATTAAGACTGTCCACAAGCATGCTAGGGTTGAACATGTTGATTTGAGACAGGAGACCATGCTGCCCTAAATGTGACAGAATATTCCACTGAACATGTGCCAGAGAATTTCCTTATGCTCTATAAGCATATTATATTTTTCTTTTCTCTGTAATTCAGCTAAACGTACAGATGAAGACCTGGGCTGATGTGAATTTGAAAGTTCTATGTATGAACCAGATCTTTTTGTTAAGTGTGTGGGTTAGTTTTCCATTACAGCTTTCTAGTGGAAAATATGGAGAAAGGCATAGTTTGAATGTTTGGAGGAAAATACTTAGGGTTTGACAGAGGTCTGACTTTGGAAACCTAAAACTCAAGCAGAAGTTGTTTCAAAAATCACAAGTGTTTTATTTGAAGGTCCGATAGGAACTGAGTGGCATCTTTCCTTGTAGTTATAACTGAATTGGCCACTGTAAAATTAAAATAATTAGAATTAAATACTGTAACCTTTTGTTAACTGAAGGAATGTGCTGTTTTATTCGTAGCGTAAAGTACCAGGTAGTAGGGTTTGGTTTTTCTGAGAATGTCACTCGCTATACATTTTTAAATACTAATTTCTAACTACAGTGTTACAGGTGCTAAGAAAGTGGAATGTCACTGATGATTATATTACTCAGGATGGTTCTTGTTTCACAATATTCTGTCTCACTGTTCCTCAGCAAAGCTGGCCACCGAACCAGGCAGTGCCACCCTTTTGTCTGAGTGGCACCCCTGCCCCTGAAGTTCAGTTTTTCTTCTCTCTTGTAAGCTGGGCTTCAGGCTGATCAGGCCAGACAGATCTGTTTCCCCCCAGATTTTGATATAATGACACTGTGGTCCACAGCTTCCAGATTGTGTTGTTGCCTTCTACCAGTATCATCCAGGGCAATGGATATCCAATATCATGCCTTACTTTTTGGGGGACTCAGTAGATTTCAAGGACTCTTCCCGTGTAGTGTGTGTGTCCTGGCGGGTGTGTTTGGGTGGATTCCAGAGCAGCTTGGTAGAGGTTTTTGTGATAGAGAGGGTGTGTAAAGCTTCTTCCATTATTGAATGGATTTAGCCATCAGGATGGTGTAAAAGGGCTGCATATTGTTGGGTTATTAGTGTACATATGCTAACACACTAATTCTGTTACATTTTAATTTTAAAAATTATTATAATGACTCTAATGCTGTCTAATGATCTTTCTTCTTCGACATCAGTCATGGATTGCACATTCAAAAATTGCTTAAAACTTTAATTTCTATCAAGGTATTGCCACCAGATCCCTTATTCAAACAAGAATTAAAGATAATGGGCTAAGTTACAGGTTTAATTGGATTTGCCCCATCTCTTCATTTTGCCAATTTTATTTAAGTGTTTCTCATCCTTTCTTTGTTTGTGTTCGGAGTGATGTAATCAGTGATGGTCAGTCATACTTCTCCCAAAATCATGCTATTTATACTGTGCAAGTCAGATAGAAGTCCAAAGTAATTATTACCATATCTGTGCTTGCCTAGAAATAGTTTAAACTCAGATATGTTCTCTCTTCAACTGTCCCCAGAATGTCTACACTACCACAGACATGATAAAGTTTGCCAAATTCTTGTCTCCTGTATTGTGTGGCCACAAAAAATGTGGGTGTAAGGGAGAAGGGGAGGGAGAGTTTACCTTACGAAGAAAGAAGAGGATGCTTGTTGGGTCATTCACTCCAAGCATTGTAAGTAATTTGCTTTAGATTTTTTTTGTTTGAAGGACATTTGAATTAAGCTTTTTTTTTTTTTTTNTTTTTTTTTGTGTTTTTTTTTTTTTTTTTTTTTTTTTTTTTGGGGGGGGGGGGTTTGTCATTTTTGTTTTGGTTTGGGTTTTGGGTTTGTTTTTTTTTTGTATGCTGTTTACTAAACATTTGTCCATAAGTGGTGTCTTGTGACCCCCATCAGTAAAGCAGGAGGATAAATTTGCGTGTTATTATATTTTATTTAAATAGCCACAGCAATTACATGGATTGTTCTGCTAAGGCAGTGGTGATGAGGCTCTGCACTGAAGAGAACAGCATCCAAACATACATGATTATTGCTGTGTTTTAGGTAGTGTTTGGTTGGTTGGCTTTTTTAAACAGTTTGGATTCAGAGCATATGGAGGAAAATTCTCCAATGTAAGTAACTCATGTATAAGATCAGAAGAAGAGCCTGGTACCCTTTCTTAAACCAGTGTCTGAAAGCAGATTGCTTGGGAAAATACTTAAGAAAATGCAGCAGTTTCAGAGCTTTGGTCGTCAAGGTGTTATTGCTTCTGCAGGTTGCTTACATTTGTTACTCAGTATCTTGCAGACCAAAGTTTTGGTGTTTTCTCTGGGGACTGGACTTTTGCAAAGAGGTGGGAAGATAGGCATGGCTGTATCAGGGCAGATCAAGGGTTCATGTGGCCCCGTATATCCTGCCTCCAGTGGAGGCTTTAATTGGATGCCCAGAGGAGAGTCAGAACAAAGCAAGCATGTGGTACTTCCCCCAGTACTCTTCAAGCCTCCAGCAATTTTCAGTTCAGGGACTTCCTGAGCCAGATGTGGCTCTATAAATTTGGTAACCCTCAGAGGATGTCTCTTTTGTGAACTTGTCCAGTCTTTGCTTGAGCCCACATAAACTTTCAGCTTTCAAAACATCAATTTGGCAGGGAGTACTAAACATCTGCTACCTCTGTGACTAGAGAACCTGTTTCTCTCTTGTTTTGAAGTTTGCTTCTGCTATTGAATGCATCCTAATTATTGCCGGACAAGATGGTTTTGTAGCTTTCCATCATGTTCCTACTTCCTGCTGTCTTTTCCATCCTCACAGGGTTATAGATTATTTTTATGGAAACTGTTCTGTACCTACGATGATTCTTGTTGCATTTGTCTGAATGTTTTTGTCTGGCCCTTCCTAGTAAGTCCAAGAAGTCAGTAGAGGGGGATTTTCTTTTGCTGTGTTGATGTTTCCTAAATCTCATCTTCATTCTTATCTGTCCTGATTTATCCAGAACAGTCCATCAGTATTATGTAGTCTTAAATTACTCAAATCTCTGACTTTTCTTTTTAAGCCATGCTGCAATTTTCACCTACCAAGGCAGCTCAAATTTAGAGGTTGTATATAGTCATTAGTAATTCAGCTTTTTGAATTTGGTTAGACCTCTGGAGTGATACTTTATGTCCCAAGCCGTTTCTGACTGTTCATTTGTCACTTTATTCCATGAAAAGCCCCATCAGATTCAGAGACATTTATCAAGTCCCTCACAAAGGACTCCAGCATGGGAACACCCCAAGAGTTTTCCACAGTGCACACTAGAGCCAAAGATTTTGTTAAGCTTCTCTGTGATGGCATTGTGCTCTCTGTATCTTCCCTTACACCTTCATCATCATTTGTCACTTCAGACTCTGGCAGACCTCCTACTTCTGATGTGTTTGAAGAAATGAATCATTACTCATTTGATTCCCTTTTCTAGCTCTTCCAACAGTTCTTTCTGGCCTGTCTTATTACATTTGAAGTGCCAGCGTTTACAGTCTTTTCTGTTTTCCTCATTTGGACCTGGTGCCGGCTTATTGAAGGGGATGCTTTTTTGCCTCTAAAGAGCTGCAGTGAGTCTTGCTGGTGTCCCTTTGCTCTTATCAAGTCTTTCTGAATGGGTGGTGAATATTGTTTCTATGCTTTCCATGTGGTTGTTGTTAAACAGCTTTGATGCTGCCAGTCAGATTTTATTTCTTCTAGCTGTCTGTTATAGATTCCTTTTAAAAAGCTTTCTCATTTTCGTGTAGTTACACTTTTTGAAGTTAAGCACAACAGTAGTAGATTCCTTGGGTTTTCTTTAGGGATGCTCCGTTTAACTCCGGTGTGGTCACTGATGCATAGTGGTTCTGCGGCTGCAGGATGCAGTAGATGGTTCTTACTGCTCTGGACTGAGCCAAAGGCTCCTCAGGTTCCCTAACCAGCAGTTCCATGTAGCCTTTGACAGCTATCTGATACTTTGCTCTCAGCCTTGTAGTCTGCTTACTCAGTCTGTCTGGAAGAAGTTGAAATCTCCCTCTAATCAATCTTGTGGTGTGCCTTTTGCTGATCTTGCTACTGTGCTGCTGTCAGCGTTGCTGTAGTCTGGCCATGCATAGTGGTTCCAGCACTCAGTCTTCTCAGTCTGACCAAGCTCTAGACCTCTGCTGCTTGGTGAGGTTGAGTTTTATTTTGACTAGTTTTAAATACTATGCAGCACATAATGTTGCTTTGTTATGAGCTATCTTCTTTCTAAATTTGTATCCTAGGATGATACCTACTAGTGACTCTACTAATTTTTTCCTTTCTACCGTTTTTTCTTGTATAACTACCATTAGTGCTTTTGTTTGCAATTTGATATTCCAGTGATCCAAAGTCCACCCCCTTTGTGTAGAAATCCATGTATTGTTGGAATTTCTTAATGCCACTCTATTTTTCATTCTTTCATTCCTATCAGCATCTTCACTTGATGACCCAGAATCGCCGTGTCTTCATTTGACGTAGCGATACCACGCTTTTTAAACATGTGTTTAAACCCCTCTTCATTTTAAAATTTCATTTTCCTGCACCTTATGTACCAGTCAGTCACCTGGCTCCTATGTTCAGGTGAGCTCCAGCTCTCCTCTACAAGTATCTTTATTCTAGAAATATTCTAGTGGTTGCTCATGCATCTGATCTTCTGCTTTGTTGCCATCCTATCAACTGGGTATTCAAGTTCTCTTTTTTTTTTCCCCAGCTGCCTGTATTTTGCTGTCTGGATGTCTTTCCTTTTCTTCCCAGTGTAACTGGAACCCAGATGGACCACAACATAGGTTTCTCCTCAGCATTTACTAGGAACCAGTCCAGGCTCTGTGACCTTTGCAGATGATGGGCAAATCACCATGTGGTCTTCTGTCAGATCCCAGACTCCAGCTGTCTGTTTGCCTGATGATATTCCAACACACCCTTTTTAGTTTGCATTACAAAGACCTCATTTATGCATCATCAGGGAGAGGGTATTTGTCAGAAAGGGTAGCTTTGGTCAGAGAAACATTCAACTGCCAGTAAAATGATAGGAAAGGAAATGGGAGTGAAGGTAAAGAGAGCACGTGCAGGAGTGGGGTTACTGTGCTGACCTCTGGAGTAGCCAAGAGGTAGGACTGCCAGCTCTGGCAGAAGTAATAGGACCCCAGATCAAGTTGTGATAATAACAATAGCCTAGGCAGGTGTTTAGCTTTGTGTTATTATTATTATTACTGCCTAGCAAATACTGTTGAATGAATGTAGTGAATTAACTTTAGGTAGAACAGGTGTGTGTTTGCTTGTTGAATAAACAGATTTTATCATTATATCAGAAACTCAGTGGGAACAGTTCAGAGATCAAAGCATTTCAGATGTGCTCAGGTATTTGAGACACTTAGGGCAGGGATGTTCAGGACCAATGGGAGGTCCATTCTGGAAGGGAGAAGTCATGTGCTGCATCTGTTATTTTTCTGAAATGATATTCAATTCCAGAGTTTGGGGAAAAGCATGTGTACCTAAAATCAGGGAAATCTGGGCTCGATATCAGGAGTCCGTTGAAAGTGTGCTCTTTCAAATACCTCGAGAAAATATCAGTGTCTGTTGATACAAGGCTTAGAGGCTAAACCAATGCAGAAAATTTCTCTGATATTATAATCGACTTGATTTTGGTTCTAACTTAAATTCTCAGTGTGTGCAGATTCTCAGTACATGATGCATGATCCAACTGGTGTATAACACATTATTTTGTTTTGTTGTTATTTAAAAAATATATATATATATCTTAGTAGGGGAGAGAACACTAAGAGAGATTGAACTTGACAAAACCAAAATCCTGCCAAACCTCAGGACTTTCGTGTAAGGCTTAAATACAAACACTAAAAACTTGAGGATTGTGGGCAAAATATTAAATAAAAATTAGTACCTGATTGCAGAAAAAAAAAAAAAAAAAGAAAAAAACCCCGCATTTCTCTTTCAATGTCTGTTTAAGAGTTGTGCCTTTTTTCCACAATTCAGCTTTTGAGTCAGCACATCAGAATGATTCCTCTGTTGACTTGCCTCAGTAGTGTGCCCATGGAGAGCAAATATTTCAAATAACTGCTTCTGTGTTTTAAGGGTGGGCATTACAGAATGGTGATGTTCAGAAGTGTAGCATTTTCCTTAGAAGCTCTTCCTGAAAAGAGTAACTGTGCAGAGCACTTGGGCTTATTCCTCCTGCTTCCTCCCCCAGGTAAGAGGGTCTAAGGGCTCCCATTAACTGCTGAGTGAAGGAGTCAGACCGCTGGCTCGGGTGTCCAGCTGAGGATATCGGCTCTGCTGAGGTTGCCGTACGGGTGGGACGTAACTTGATTTCATGTCCTTCTGCTTCCACTCATGCATTTGCTTTGCTTGGCTCTTCCAACAGATCCCACCTCAGTATGGTCAGCAAGGTGTAAGTGGCTACTGCCAGCAGGGCCAGCAGCCGTACTACAACCAGCAGCCGCAGCCCCAGCACCTGCCGCCCCAGGCACAGTATCTGTCGCAGGCCCAGCAGAGGTACCAGGCTCAGCAGGTAAGCACTGTCCTCCACTACTGACAGTCACCCTGGCGCTGGAAGTGTGAAAGGAACCCCTCTGCAATGGACAAAACCGACCCCTCATCTTTTTGAGGGAGCGGTGTTAATTAAATAATGATAATTAAATATTAAATTAAGCAAAGTTAAATAAACATGGAATCAGACCGCATCCTTCTGAATGGTCTTTAGGATATATGCACAAAGATATCTGCACACATTTTCACACTTTATTTCGTACAACCTTTAACAACGATAAAGCCCATGTATATGTATATTAACTGTGCTTTTAAAAACAGGTAAACAATTTCTTGATGAGATGTGAGTAGATGCTGGAGCTTTTCCTTACTTTTGTTTTGTTGTCTCCTCACAAGACAGACACTGTTGAGAGTTCCTGCATCTAATGTGGTCACTACTGTTTTGGGGTTTTTATGAAGCAGTTCAAGGCATTTTGGAGTTGCTTTGTCAAGGAAGCTTCTTAAAAGATATTTTAAATGGATATTGCAGCTATTAATTTGAATGATGTCACTTTGCACATCCAGTGAGCGAAACCGCACAATTTGTTATCCGTTGCTGGTTTTGAATTGTGCTCTTTATATTAAGCATTAAAATTAATTTCATTTGATTCTGTGTTTAACCAAGATCAGAAGTGCTAATGTATGGGTCTGGTTCCCAGAGCTGGAGAAACACTTGGATTTTAGATACTGAACAAAATGGATGTGCATAGCTGATGCAGCTGAACATGTAGGCTGAGTTCTATCTGCAGTCTCAGCTCTGTTAATCATGGAGAGGTGATCTGGAAATGGAAGGATGAAACTAAAGCATACTCACCATCTTGGGAAATCTAACAAAAGTGAGTTGCTCAGGACTGGATATTAGTGGAAGCATCAGCACTTGCTGCAAGTTACTGGGGAATTCTGTCAAGCATAGTTGATTAACATTTTGGGATTATGCTGGTGCAATGTAGAAATCTTAGCTTGAAATAAAAATAGTGTGTAAAATAAACTAACAAAAGATGCTGTAAGTGGCAATGATACTGGAGACTCCCCTCCTTTGACTTTAAAATAAAGCTATGATAATTTCACTGTGTAATTACATGTTAATTTTTCTTCATCTACATTTTAAAATTCCATTGAGAATTAACTTTTTTCATTAAAATGCTGGATGGTTTATGAAATAGAATTCTTAATTGTATCTATGATGTTCTTGTAAATGTCACCACATTCCGTCTTTTGGATTATATGTAACTGCAACTTTAAAGATTGCAGTTGTGTCTTTAAATTTAATTTTCTTCCTTTTTACTTTGCCATTAAATGCTTGATTTCTCTATGACTTGAAAATACTGTTCATAAGCATCTTGGTGAAGTCTCAGCAGATAAAGACCTAGTAATACAGCCCATAAGATAGAAGAAACACAGCTGCTCCAATGTATACATATCACAGTGTGTGAAATTGAAATGGGTTTTTTGCTGCATTGGACACCTTGTCATGTTTTAAATATACTGTCAGTTGAACAGATTGAATATTTTGGTTTAAGAAATACACAAAACATTCCAACTTTACAGGCCTTAAGAGTAACAATATACTGATTTATCTATTGATAGCTGTTCCAATTACATCATTTGCTATCATAGCTGGGAAAGAGAAGGTTTGTGCAGTGAAGTGAGAGGGATCATAAAAAGATGAAGGTGAAATTAAAGTAAAGCCTTCCATACATTTTGAATTTCTGAAAACTGCAGAAGAGAAAGGCAGGGGCAGATTCACAGGTAAAAGATAGCAGCCTTGATGTAGCCAACTTCCCTTTTTGGGGATTTGAGGTGACACTGAAGGACTGTCTAAATCCAGGCTCCAAAGGTGATACAGGCATCCGAAGGTCAGTAGGGATGCCTGCAAGTTGAGATAATGCATTAGGTCCTCAGCAATACAGCCTTGTAGTTGGTAGTCTTTCCTGTGAGAACTTTACCCGAATTCTTGATGGTTTGTGAGTAACTGTTCTTCAGTAGTGTTCAGCCTCTTGAAGTTTTGAACTCTGATCCCATAATCTGAGTTATATAATGTCGCAGTGTAATTGGAGTATTTGTGTGTAGATGGGACTGTTTTAATGCGACTATAAATAATAAGTAGTCCTAAAACACACCTTGGGGTTTGCTTTTTTCCCCGCTCTCCAGATCGGTTCCATGGCTTTCTCAAGAAGAATGGGCAGGTGAACACTTCTTCTGTCATGTTTCTCTGTAAAACCTCGCCACTGTGCACTTTTCCATTCTTTGAGAACTGCTCATCTAGAAAACAATTCGTAACGCAAGAAATTGAAGTCTATATTTCTGACACTTCAGCAAAAGTGGTAATGCATAGTAGAATTACTGTCAAGTGGTAACCAGTGTGGAATACAAAAATTAATACTAAACAAAAAACCAAAAAAAGTTGGGAGCATATGTCAAATTCTACTGCTGACAGAAAAAATTACAAACTATGCTTACTTAAGCGTATATATCTCTGCTTATATGAGACCGATTACCTTTGAAAAATAAAGATTTCTTATTTATTTGGTTAAAATTCTAGCAGGAGAAATAGGAGTAGGTACTTGTTTAGTTTTAGGAGTGGTACCAAGGAATGCAGGTGAGAACAGAGCTGACTCAAGGGTACACAATGGAAGGACAAGAAGCAGTAGGGACACACTAAGAAGAGGGACATTGCAACTCTGTAAAAGAAAGAAAGAAACAGAAATTATCAACCCCCCAAAATTCCAGAGAGACTGCAATCTCCATCATTGGAGAAATTCAACTAGACTCAAAAGCTCCCAGGCACCCAGTTCTTCCTAGGCTTGCCTTGAACTGGAGATTTGACTATATGGCCTCTCTCTGAAGGTCTCTTTGAATATTTGTGATTGTGTTGCTGTGATTTAAAACTGGCTTCACATATTCTAAACACAATTTTAAAATAAACTACGGAATCATATATTACCTGTTGCACCAGTTGGTGTATCTTTCTTATTTCTGCTCCTAAAAATATCAGTACATCCTGTTTATATAATCCAGTCAATTAGAAAGCTGAGGTAGTTTCAGTCATACAATCTGTCATCATTTCTGTCTGTCATCATTAGTTCTGCTCTTTCTTTTCAGCTTGCAAATGAATTTCTTTCATGGTTTCTATATTTATTAACCATTTTTTTGTCTTTCTGCATTGATTTTGTAATTTGTGTGCGATTGGTTGTACTTCAGGAGGGAGAAGAGAAATGCTAGATTGGGGAAAGAAGTCTTCTCTAATTTGCCTTCTTTTTTCCTGACTGTATTTTTTTTATTATTTCCCTTGTAAATTTATGTCATGCTACTTGTTTTGGAGATTATAAAGCTGAAAAAAATGTTTATTCTGTCTGGATGATGGACTTTTTCTTGCCATCAATTTCCTTTTATGTAAAACCCCATAGTGTGATGATTTGGGTATTCTGTAGTAGGGACATAACTGATGTGAAATTTCTTGCAGATGATGTTTTATTTTTGCTCTTTTAGACACATTGTGAGTGAGCTCCTGAGGTCAGGTATAAGTCTGTGTTGTGCCTTAGAATTGGTGCTTATCTTCATTTCTCACATATTGTGGAAGTGTGAAGCCATTGCTTTTTTTCCTTGACTCACTTGAATTCAATATGCAATCTTGTCTAATAAAAGTAAACCGATACAACAATTTCGGGGACTGTTCCAGTGACTTGTGACTTTCATTCTTCTAATAAGCGTAGATGGGAAGGAGGAGAATGGGATTTATTTGAATGTTTGAACTGTTAAGTTGTTTAGGTCTTTGTTAAATTGATTGCATGGTAGGCAGAAAGGGAGTTTCATAAAAGGTGATTTGATAGTAATACTGGCACAGTTTACTATAGAACCATATTGTAAGCCAGCATCAGTCAGTCATCCCCTCTTCGTATCAGGAGCCTGCTGTGTAAAAACCATTAAAGGAAGAGCTTTGTTTTAAGCAAATTTATTGCAGTAGCAGATTCGTTGATCATTAGATATTGCCAGGAGATGTAGATACTGCCTTTTTTTTTTTTTT